>KK502442.1:845606-865061 GCA_000688735.1 Glossina austeni
TTTTTTTTTTTTTTTTTTTTTTTTTTTTTTTTTTTTTTTTTTTTTCAATCGTCTTTTATTACAAAAAGTCATCAGAGCTGCAGTCATTTCTCGTTGCCGTTATGTTTTTTTTATTTTTTTAATTTTGTTTTATCGCAGATAAACCAAACAACCTACAGAGGGAGATCTATTCATTGTAACAGCAGTAGACTCAAAAAATCGACGAAAAAAAAAAAACTTCATTTTATTTATTTTTCTGATTAATAAAACAAACAGGCGTTGTTTTGTTTATGCGATTGCGGTGTTTATATATTTCGTTACAATTTAAGCCAAACATGCATATATACTTGTATATATATCTATATATATATATATATATATTTATATATATATACCTATATATATCTAGTCAGACAAACAAAAAAGCCAAGTTTTCTTTAACAAAAATTGCATATTTTCCCACGACAAAAAGCTCAAGCAGCAGTTGTTGCAATTTCAAAGTCTAATCAACTCGGCTCGTTTGAGACTAGCGGCAGCAGCTACTACTGCAACCACTATTACTTCTGTTCCTGCTTCTTCTTCTTCTTCTTCCTCATCCTCTTCTTCTTCTACGTTTTCGTCATGTTCTTCGTAAACTCTTAAGCGTCAAGCGACAAAGACTTGTAGAGCTTCGCAACTTAAACAGCTGCTGTATGCAGTTAAGCCATAATTGAGTCACACACACACAAACACATATAAGATTTGTTTTTCTTCATTTTTATTTTCTTCTTTTTTTTGTTTTTTTTTTTTTTAAATTTTTGCCATAATTTCAGTCGTTACTGTATTTATTGTGAATGAAACGTCGTCATATATATTGCTAGGAAAAATATGCAGCAAAAGTGGAGAGAGGATGGTACGGTCAATGCATATATTGATTTAATTGAAAGTCACTGAGGTTGCCTTCGAGTGGCCGCAACTAATATTTAAAGGCGATATTGCTTTACTGCAGAAAACACCTTCGATCATAAGAGAAAAATAAAACGAAAAAAATGTAAAAAAAAAAAAAACAATAACTAAATAAATAAATAAATGAACAAACACCAAACTGAACACACACACACACACACACACACACACACACAACCATTAAGAAATCACTGCAGTCACGAACGGTATTTATTATAGTCTCAGGTGTACGCTAGTTCACCTATTGATTCATTTTAATCTTACCTAAGATGCAATAATGAAATCAAACGCCTTCAAAAGTCTTTAGTTTATGTACGTATACGTATGTAAAAAAGTAAATAGGGTAATAGTGGATTCAAGATTCTGTGTAGAAAATTTCCGAAATAATTAAAATTATATAATAACGATTCCTTTATCAAAAGCTTTTCTTTACTGCTCTAAAGTAAGGCTATATTGCTTGGAGTCTTTCATTCATTTTTCATTCAAAGATTTTTTACATTTTTTAAAATTTTCTTTTTTATTGATCCCCTGTTCGCGTAACGCGGTGACAATTACAAAAAAAAGTGAGGAAAGAGAAAGAAAGAAAGAAAGAAAGAAAGAAAGAAATAGGAAGGTGTTAGCCGCAGCCTAGTGATTGTGTGCCCAGCCAATAAGTGCGCGACTGAGCACTCACTATAGCTTCGACCAAAGTAAACTCTACGGCACGGAGATTCAAACCCACGAACATTGACTTAGTAATCGTGACTCTCACCCACTCGGCTACTTATGTAGGCTGATTAAAAGCGACCCTTTTGTACATGTAAGTTAAACTCTTAGGATAGAGTAAAAGTCAAAAAAGCTGTCTCTGGTGACAGCGTTGTTTGAATCGATCAAGTATTTGGGCGAAAATTTTTGCTTAAATGGGTCGTGCCCGAAATATCAGAATGTGATAAGGACAAGGGTAAGAATAGTTAAACCACTGCTTTTGAGTCAGCTTCGTTGTTCAAAACGTTCGAACTCCTCGAATTTCTTTCTGTCAAATACAGCTTTCGCTATACGATTCGATCACATTTTTAACGATTCGAATCACGGCAAATCGTTCATCACTCGTAATTATGATTCATTAGAACATAAGTTTTTGACCCACTGAATCGTAGATCAAATACCGCGTGATAATATAATTTATAAAAAATGCGAACTGATACGTTTCGATTACTATTCATGGTAAAGAAATTCTTGGAATAAATGTTTTAAAAAGAAAAAGGCATACTTGAGATTTCTGCCAAGGATAAAAGTTGTACTCAGTAGTTCGGATGAATTTTCAATAATCACCGTATAAATAATTGTAAAGGTTTTCCATTCTCATGCCGTCTCTATACATGAGTACGTAAACTCTTTATATAGAATTTTGCGTTACTACGCTGAAAAACCTCTAAGATTTTAATTAACAATATTGCCCCGTTTTCCTTTTGTGACTCTAACTTGTCCAGTTTTTGATGTGCAATAGAAATTTTTGTGGCTGAATTACATTCATTTTCAAGCTTGATCTTTGGTTATTAGAATATATATGTCAAGGGTGATTATCTCATTTCAGTATTCGATTTGAATCATGAACAGACATAATCCTTTAAGAGCGATACTATCAGGTCCGCGTTCCTCTAACATTTCGATGTCTTTAATATTTACAAAGAACGATTGGTGAAGAAACTGGATTTTAGTTTTCACAATGACGTCATCACTTAAATGAAATCATTTTTTTAGGGGCATTTTTTTTGAGATTTATAATCAAAGAATTTGATGGCTGGGAACACAAATCGAACTTGCGTTCGCGGAAGTATGCGAGTGCATTGATCCACGTTTACGTGAAAGTCACGTTTTAAGGGCGGGTTCATAGCCCCTGCAGACAAACTGTTTTGGCCATCTTGCGCGATCACCTTCATGGAACTAGCGGCAAAACAAGCGTTTAAATTATTATAAAATAGTTTGTGGGCCTAAATGTATTTATAGATGAACTTCAATACCTACAAAGGAAAAGGAAAGAAGCAATACCTATGATCATCTTGCTTCTTCATCTACGATTTTTAAGCACTTAACAAATAAGAAAGTTAGTGTGAAATGATATCCTATGTGGAGCGATAAAAATCGACAAGGTCACCTTCTGACACCATCTCAAGAGAAGGTTAACAGCGCTCCAACCTCCATTGTCGACGCCACAACTATTAGTTAACGTAATACAAAGAGTAGATAAGTCTTTGAACGAGCGACTCGTAGAAAAGAAACTTGGGAATGCCGACCAAATCAACGGAATTTATGTCTTAAGCAGGCATGTTTTTGCTGGCAGAAAAACAAAAATTTCGTCATACCGAAATTAATAAATGCTTGCGATTATATGCGTAAAAGTCATTTCCCCAAGTCAGGTATCCATCCCCCCTCCGCCACCCCGCCCCCTATGTAATTTACTTAATAGCATGTCGTATGAAAATTGTGTTATTTCCATAGAACTCAAAAAAATGCAAAAACTAATAGATATCTGAAAGTATCTACCGTTCCAGAACACGCCTCTGATGAATATCATATTCCTTTTCAAGCGATAATCCACTGGTTCATTATTCGGATTTTTGCTTAATTAATATATGTTGCCCAAAAAAAAAAAAAAACGCAGACTGCTTACCTTGCCGATATTGGTCAGAAGCGCATAATGTAGTCGCCCCTTTTTCTGTCGTCCTCGAGGTTAGGTGAACGCTGCCGGTACTCACAAGCAGTGCCTTGAGCGAAAGAAAAAGTATTAAAATCCCTTAAGTGTGATGAGAAATGTTTTCCATCATATATTTGTTGTTGCTGGAGTTTCATTTTACCACTTGTTGAAGATCAAATGAAATATTAATTTTAGAAACAAGTTTGCAATGAAAGTCCGCGTTTATTTTTCCCTTGCTGTACCTCATTTTATATATTTCATTACTTGAAGGAAAAAAAAGGGAAGAGTGCGAGTACAAATCCTTAACGTTTTTTTAAAAAAAAAAAAGAAATATATCCTCCAACCTTCGGTGGTTGGTAAAAAATTTCAAATTGGTGTCAAAATGAAAAATCATATATATATATATATATATATAGATATATATATATATGTTATGTATATATATGTATATGTATGTATATGTATATGTATTTATATGTACATGTATATATGCATGGATTTGTGAATATTTATTTTAAATCTGCTGCTGTTACAAACATAGATAGACATAGTTGTTCAAAAGCGGAGCTTTTCACTCATGTCAATATAAAAAAATTCCCACAACATAATTTAAGTAAAAGCAAGCAAAAAGGTAGGAACTTTTAAGGGATGATTATGCCTTACGCCCTCTAACGCTAAATCTTATTACTATAAATTTAATACATCAACCCTTAGGAGCAACTCCTCCACCGCCATTTATTAATAGTGATTGGCCAAGACACCGATAATGTTTGCGAGAAAATTCTTTCAAAGAGTTATTACAATTTTTGCACAAAGCGAATATTTGCATGAAAGTATATAACAAACAATACGATATTTAACGATAGTCGGTAAAAGACGATGTGTGATGAGCTGCATAAAATTGTTTAACTTAATTTTGTTATATAAACTTTATGTTAGCTTGTGGTTAAACTATATTTATTAAGAAACAGTATGTAAATCTTATTTCGTTGTAAAGTACGCAAGACTTTTTCGAAATAGTATTTTTTAATGATGTGAAATGTTGATAGTTGCCTGAGGTGGAAGATATCTCAAACGATTGGCACACTTTTGCAGTTGTGACATCTATTGGGAAAAGAGTTGTAATTTTCGATTTGGTTTTATTGTGGCAAATGCATTTCTGCAAGACATAAACCAAATGCCGCGTACACCATGAAAATACCTCCTGCAACATTTACAGGCTCCCTGCAATAAGTACATGCTTTCACAACAGACTCGCAGGCGTCTCTCGTACAACAGGGCACTTGTCAAACACGGCTTCCACACAACACGATACAAAATTTGCGATTATTATAACAGGATTTCAGAAAATCGAATATGTATTTCCCCGAATTGTGTTTCAATTCTTTTTATACCGACCGCTGTAAGATGAGCGTATACTCATATCGTTTTTTTTCCATAATGCATGTAACACCCAAAAGGAAGCTTCAGACACCTTATCAAGTATATATATTCTTGGTAAGCGTGAAATTATGAGTTGATTTAGCCACGTCTGTCCGTCTGTATGTCTGCGTAGTGTATATTGTTGGCAGATATCGACTTCAAGTTTGGTACGAACATTTTAAGTTTCTTGGTTGGTATTGGTATTGACAATGGGTGAAATTGGCCAAAACGGTGCAGAAGCGCGCAGTGGAGCGTAAACTGAAGGCAACTTCGTTTTTGTGTATACTCCTCAAATGAAGAGTGAATATTATCTGCCTAAACAACACAGCGACTTGCTGGATTAGTTTTTTATTTAGGTATCAAATAAAAGCATTTGTAGAGTTGAATGCAAAAAACGTAGTGGAGGGTATGCGAGATTCGGGCCCTGCCGAATATAACTTTCTTACTTGTTTGATTTTGCTTTGATTTTATCGGTAATAAGAAAAGTTTCCCCCAACTTTGAGAAAAAACTAGGATTAGTTATAACTTTTGGTGAATGTATTTTAAATATTTGCATTTCAGCATAATATTGCATTTTATATATATATTTTTTTTTTATTATTAACGCTTAGAGGTAACTTATGTTCGTATATCTTGAATAAAAGTTCCAGTTGTATCATAAAATGTTACACCTTAAGACTTAATTTCGATACAATACGATACGCATCGTTTTAATTTATATTATTTCAAAGTCACGTATAACACGGCTTTGGTGTAACATAGGGAAGGCTTCGATGCAAAACGGTACTCATCGCTTTGATTTACATTTAAGCTCATTTTAAATCATCTTATTCTAGATTATAGAGTAGTTTAAATAATCTATGAAAATCTGAAGTCCTTGTGACCGTTTTAATCGATTTAGTGGGACCATCTCTTCAATATCATTTCGCTTATATTTTCAAGCAATTTTCTTTTTAACTTTTTAAGAAAATACTTTGAAATATTCATTTTGCTTTTTTACTTTGCTGCTATAATTAGATTGCGGTAATTGTTGAACTTAATCTATAGAACTAAGTCAACAGCTGAGAGTACTTGCGTCTAATTATAGAATTTTGTTTTATTTCTTTTAAGAATCAAAGACACAAGTCTGGCAGACGAATACTATTGTATCCAGGCAAAGTTTGATCATCAATCTGTATATGTTGATGCGTAAGGCTTTTGAAGCCTGTGCTCAAATGAATGAATGATAAAATTAATACACGCTCAAATGGCATACGGGAGAAATATATGAAAAATTGTTTATAGCCTTTCGGATGTCGCTAAATAATCTCAATTACATATTGCACTGGTTGAATATTTGCAAAGTTTATTAACTTAACAACCATTGGCTACATTTAAGAAAAATTCGCAAGCAACAAGTGTAGCACTTTCATTTGATAAGCAATTAGCTGCTATCCCTTCATTTTATGCAAAGCTGTCTCCATTACCATCTTTTCTTAGAATACATTGGTCTCTGTTTAATAAATTACATTATAGTTGTTTTTCTTACCCTTCTCTATTGTCAAAAAAAAAAAAATCAAAAAAAAAAAAAATTATAAGCGTCAGTTGACCTCAATTAAATTATTTCCTCTTTAGTATCGGTCGCGAAACTTTGTCGGTGCGTCGGTGGTTATCAACGGGCGAGCGTTTAAGAGAATTTGTAATACGGTTTCCTGTCCTTCAATATCCACAGGAAGTATTGAAAATATATCTGACAACAATTTCCATAATTTTTCAACTTAAATATGATAATAATGCATTTTTTTATTAACATGTTGTCTTCACAACTATTCAGTGCATTGTTAACGTGGACGATTCGTTTGCCTTCGTTAAACAAGAACAGGGAACGAAATAATTGTTCTCTTACTCATTGCTCTAAGGTGTGAAGTTTTTGTTTTTCTTAAGCAATCGAGTGGCACAGTGAGAGAGACAGAGAGAGAGAGACAGAGAGAGTGTAATTGTGTGTTAAAACACATAGCCCGAAAAGAAATGAAGTGAAGTAATCAAAATAAAATGGATGTAAATTAAAATTAAAAGTATATATTCAAACTTAATAAAATGGCATTTAGTGACTTAGGGACGGAAATAGACATTTGCTGAAAAGAATTCACGAAAAATGCACATAGCTGGCAATTTAAGCAAGTTCTTCCATATTTATGTATATATTTTCATTGTTTACTTTAATCAAATCCAACCATTGTTTACTTGCAATACCTTGAGATAATACTGGTGCTCAACATGATATATACATTTATATATATATATATAAGCTTGAATTCTCCAAAAGTATTTAGAGCTGGCCGTTCATTATGCCATAGAACACTTATGATAATGGGTACCTCAGATGGTGCGGATGGTTGCAACATCCAAAAGGACTTGGGATAGACCTCTCCTTTATTATACGTTGGTCTAAGTTAAGGTTGCCTATCCGTCTGCCCGCTCCTCCTGCATCACTCCTTTTATTCTTATGTTCAACCTACAGTTTGTGTTTTGGCCCAAGAACGAACGCTATTGAAAATAGTTCTGATCGAACCAGCTTTTCGAACAGCCGCCATATAACGCCTTATTTTGATAAGTGAAGTGATAAGAAAAAATATTGCAAGTTTTAGAATTTCGAAACAGGTGTGAATTGGCCGGCTCGAGAATTGTTGTGAAAACTGTGGGCCGGATAGGGCAGCCCCTTGCATATAATCGCGCCTAAGGAAACTGAATCTTTATATGCTGAAAAGGATTATTTTTCAATACTTTTGATGGCAATTCGTTTATAATAATAACTTGGCATAACAATCAATCTTACCGAATTTGAACCATGTTGCTCTATTGTTTGGATCCCAACATGTATAAGGCTTCCTTTGAAAAATATGCCTTTATATGCCAAAAATGTCTAATTATTAATGTTTTATAACGAGAATTGGTCCATAGAGAATTTGAACCATATGAATCTATGTTTTAGACCACACCATATATAGGGGCTCTCATGAAAGTAAGCCCTTCTATGGCGACAAAATCTAATTTGTGGTTCGTTATGACGAAAGCAACTGGAGGATAATAAAGTCTCAAGATCAAGAAAACTAAGTTTGCTAAATTTGGACCACATTAGTTGACGTTGATCTTGAGTAGTCTTCAATATAAGCGCTTCGATGAGGTTTATGAATTTTCACAAACATAGCTTATAAGCTTTTTGGCGAATTATTAATTAAACGAGTTAAAGTGGTGTAGAGTATCGAATGGTCGGCCTTGCTGGACTGTGGCATTCTTACTTGTTACACCTATCCGCCACAAAGCAAATTAACAATTGGAAAATTGACTATCAAGCCTCCGTTTACAGCCTTACAGAATGAACGAAGAGTTCTTTCTCGCAATGAAATTTGCAAGGATGCCCACGCACAAGTTTGCTTAAAAAGCTACATACATGTGCGTATGAATTAAATGATTGCAATAAATACACAAATCTGATCTCTTACAGTTTCCTAATATGTGACGATCTAGCAATTAACGGACATTTCAAAAGGCTTCTGGCCCGTAAAAGTTGATAGTAAATCGTTTTTAAAATCGTTTTTAGAAAATTATTTTGCCCGACTCATTCTACATACAAAAACATATTGTGTACCGTATACAAATAATGTGAAAGTTATCACAACCTGTAGGAATATTCCCCAGTTAAGTCATAAAACACATATGTTCGTACAGAGCGTACGATTTCGAATGGATTTCCCCTTGTTCATCTGACTCTCGCAAAACTTTGCATGGAGTGCGGAGTGAAAATCGCTATATGTATTTTAAATTTAATAATAATCGAGCGAGTTTGAGTATGGGTGTAGCAGTATAATGAGTGTGACTATAACTTTCAATCCATGGCCGGCATTAATCGAGGTCCGTATACGCAAACATGATTTTCATTCATGACCGAAACAAAAAAGATGAAAACCAGAAGGGGTTAACACGTCAAGCAGCATATAGCGCACCTCGACAAGACATGTTTACGTTAGCGTTTTGCGTAATGCGTCGATATAAATTTGAACGTCCGGCACTCAGTCTGCCTGCAACCTGCTACTAGAACCGGCACACTTCCAAGAATTTAAGCCAAAAGCTGGCCATTAGCCTGCAATTTAAGCCTGTAGCTCAAGCTGTAAATGATATATTTTGTCTCTCAAGCCGCGCTCACACTTCGATGCGTTATCAAAGATTCGCCTTACGGCGTTTCACTCAATTACTACAAGTAAGAGGTGCGGCGAATCTTTTATTCACAATTATGGCAGAACCAAAGCGTTTCGCATATAAAGGAAGCGGTAGTTAGGCAATCAGGATTCTGAGCTCATAAATAGCTTTTAAAAATTAATTATACAAATTCAAGAGGTAAACACGAATTACATAAATTCAAATTCTATAAATAATAATTTTTTGCTTATTGCATAGGTGTTTGCGCGACGATCACGCCAATGTGTTAATTTCTGCTTAATGAGAGCGTATCATGTCCCTTTTTCAAATTCATTCCATCATCATCAACTAAAAATGCTTTTCATTCAAAAATTTTGCCTACTTTCGGCATTCAAAACAAACGCCGAACAAATTGAAATGAATACGAATAGAGGCTAGATAGTCGACTATCAAGCAATTGGGTATGAATCGAATAAAATTTCTCTCTTGTTAGTGCAATGATTGAAATTAATTTATTCTTGGAAAGGGTTGCAAGATTGTTTTTTCTTTTCTTTTCGTTTTTTTTTTTTTTTGAAAATTGCTTAAAACTCAAAACTTTCATCAACTTACCACAGTTTTCAAGGCTGTATATCCGTTTAGATTGTGTTCTCCTGTACTTGAAGCTTAAAGTCAAGACCGTTTGATTGGCCTGCGAATTTGCGAAGATAATTTTTGCAGCGTGTTGCTCCTTTGTGTAAGCTTCAGCCGCCTGTATATACATAAATAATATATTAAAAATTGATAGCTATATGTGCTACTGTATAATTACGATCATGCAATGTGTACAGCGGTATAAAAAATTGCTCGTGGCCATTTAACACGTACAATGTGACTTAATTGATTTTTAATGAAAACATAGAGTTCTCTTGCTCTCATACCGCTGCCGATAATGATGATGGAATTTTCTTCTTTCCCATATGTATATATGTATCAATTATATATTATATATTATATATTATTATATATATATATATATATATATATATAT
Source organism: Glossina austeni (assembly GCA_000688735.1). Classification (NCBI taxonomy): domain Eukaryota; kingdom Metazoa; phylum Arthropoda; class Insecta; order Diptera; family Glossinidae; genus Glossina; species Glossina austeni. The sequence continues at coordinate 855,830 of KK502442.1, forward strand.
ATACATATTATTTTCTTGCCGTTTTCCTTTCTTTGCAAAACCCAGATCTATACATGAAAATGAAATATTTCGTTAATTATGGCTTTCAGTTTTTGATATATGAATATTGCCAACAATTTAGTGTAATATCTACAAGTTGTTAAAATAGATAAGATCTTTAGATCAGATTAAAAAAAAACAAAAACAAAAACAAAAAATATTGTAAATGTCGCTTAAGAACAGGGCAGTGTTAATTGATTTCAATATTTATGTTGGATGCAGTGTTATATTGAAAAGTAGTTCGTAGCGTTAGTTAAAAGCTGAAAGAAATAATGGATGATATGACTGCCTCGTATCGTCTGCTTCCTAGACAATGCATAAGAAAATGATCCTTTCGCAAATTGCATTTTAATGGAACCCATCTCAAGGGGAAGAACTCTTTCAATTTATTTTATTAATGAATACTTGAAAAAATTGTTATATATGAATATTACAAGTATTCAGCGGCAATTTTCAAGATTGATAAGATCTTAGTGTTAAAAAAAACCTGAGTTTTCAAATAAACTATAATTAATTTATTTTAAAGTTTAAAAGAAATGTGTAGGCTTCGTTTCGTAATGAAAGTCTTATATAAATTGTTTCTTTTTTAATATGATCGTGTAACACGGTAACGATTACAAAGAACTTAAGTAAGAGAAACAGATAGGGAGATGATGACTGCAATCTAGTGGGTATGTAGCCAAGCGGCACGCAAAATAAAAAGGCCTCATTTTCTTCGCCGCTCAATTGTGATATGGAATTGAATTAATTTGATTTAAAGCAACTTAAAAGTAGGTAATCGTTCGCAAAGCGGAAACATTTCCCGCAAAGAATTTTCATCCAAATTCATTTTGTTTAATAATTACATTTGATAGTAAGGGCAAAAAATTATATTCAGCTGAAGTGAGTTTTAAGTACCCATTATCCTATATATATATATATGATCCGGGCATTTCCGCTAGTTCGGCCGAAATCAAGAAACAAATAAAGCTATTCCTTCCTTAAAATAAATTTTTGATGTAAGTGAAAGTATATGCGAGGATTGGAAGGGAGGCCTGTGGAAATTACCATCAGATTATTTTTGAAAGATCCATAAGTCGGTCTAGGCTTGGTAAAACGGCAATCACTTCAAACTATCGACACGCGTTGTAATAAGCCTGCCAGAAATATAGTATTTAGGGGGCTGATCACGTTCGCCTGACATATCCCAGGCAGTTACCAAAAGGCATACACCTGTCCGTAATATCCGGATGAAGAAAAAGATGGACAGACACCGACCAACCGACCAACCGATTAGGCGTGCTGTCAATTTACATTTAAACAAAGACTATAGGTCCAAATGAATCAAATCACTCAATCAATATAAACACCCTACTACAAACATTTGTAAATTTAATATACTTACTGTGTGATGGGTATACAGAACAAGTGAGAAATCTTCGAAAATTTCACTTTCGATAAGTGTTTGGCATCATGTGCGGTTCTGTTTTTTCAAACCACGTGGTCGAGGTCTGCGCTACTTTCAATTGATTCTGAAAAAAATTCCTCTTAAACTAGTTGCAAAACTTATTGTAATTGATGGGAGCGTACTTTAGAACTATTATAGTCATGGTAAAATGCCGTTAATGTACGTAACGCAATCAATTTGCAAGAAATGCAATGTTCTGTTCCAAAATTGAACGGTTAATCCCGACGAATCCAAGGCTTCTCATAGTTTTAAATTTTCCCACTTGAGCCGCATATATATGAAAAGGCTTCGCATTTGCTATGTGAAAGTTGTACATCCTTTTGTGGAAAAAATATATCGGGGACACTTGTTCACAAACAGTGTCTGTGAGGTTTACAAACGGTATCCACTTTCACGCCTTTATGTCGTCCACCTCTGTTAGCGCAGTTTTTGTTTGTATTTTTTCTTCTTCAATTGCTTTTAGCTTCGCCCATCTGACGCTCTCTCTCTCACTCGTCGAATTTCAGAATCATTTTTACTCTAGATCCTTTACACGTGCTTCAAGTCATCTTCAGCCCTTTTTCTTCCTTTGCCCTATCTATATTTTTCACGACTCTCCTTCTTCGGTTTCATCTTATCGCTAAAGTTTCTCTTCATTGGTCGCTTGCTTGTTCCCTTTTTTGTATTTTCCTCTTTCCTTCATCCCTTTTTCCATTTTCTATTGTCGGTTTTTTTTTTTTTTGTATCACACCTTCTTCTCTCTTAATCCCTTCTCTTCGCTAAGCTCTTCCAACGCCCTTTTAATTATTGAGCTCATCGGCAATATTGCTTAGTCCCAATAGGCAACATTGCCCAGTCGATATTAAAGCAATTCACTCTCTTGATAATGATAATTATATATATATATAGCACTGTCGTCCTGATCTGATGTGTGATCTTCGTCAATATTATTGAATTCAGCTTAAACACTTTTACTACTATAGTTGTTCACACATCGGGTATTTATTTTTTATGATTAGATCTTTAGAGACAATTAATTAAACAATGTCAAGTTTAGATAACTACATTATGTTTCCATTTGAGAAATATTATGTAAGTGAATGAATATAAAATAAAAAAATAAAAAAAATATATTTATATATAAGAAAAAAGCTTTCAAGTTTTCAGAACCGCCTTGATTGATAAGAGGAGAGTGTGTGCAGTTAATGTGGACGCCAAGTTTTTGATTTTTTATTCTCTTTTTACAATTTTTTCCCCCATTCAACTTGCTTTGCATAAAATGCTTTAATAGGTTTAATTAATAAAGTAAAATGAAAATATGTTCATAAGCAATACACATGCACATATATGCATAATATGTAGATTTTTTTTCTTAATAAAGATTGTTAATTAGTTTTTTAAATGAAATATGATGAAATGTCAAGATAAGTTGGCTAATAACAACTGTAGTAGGTTTGCTGTCTATTAAAATTCAAATGGTGAGCATAAAACCAATTTTACATGTGCTTGGATAGGCATTAAAATTTTATTTAATCAAAGCCTATAAAAAAAAATTATTGACCCCTTTTTTAAGAAGATGATTAAAAAAAAAAAAAAAAAATTTAATGCTATTATAATTAAGCAAGGCCGAGCAGTAAACACCTTACAACACTGCATAATAAAATATTAATAATTAGGCTTTGCTTTCATATAATGGCATAGTTTTAAGCAAGTACATGTAGAGAGTCCAAGAGAGCCTAGAACGTGTACTGACAGTAAACAAACATAGAAAAATTTATTTTCTTCTCAAACATCTCACTATTCGTCACATTCGTTCTACAGAATGACTTTTTGAAGATAAGACGTTATACGGGGGTGATCATAAAGATGATTCTATCCAATCTATTTTCAATAATGGATGTCAGTGTGTCAGTGTGACAGTGCGCCTTAAAATATTTCGAAAATTCTGACTTATGGCTTGAATTGAAGATACGGAAACAGACAGACAGACAGATACACAGGCAGATAATTGGACGGGCAAAGCTTAGATATATTCGGAAAATGATTTTAAAACGCCTAGCATAAGAAACGTGTAAGTCCTCGTGAAGGTTACATACATCAGCACAAAGTTAATATTCCCTATGCTATAAGTGGTATAGGGTATGGAAAGAAAAAAGGAGAAGAAATAATAACTTTTCTCCCCCCTAAGTTCTGGTTTCACTAATTTCTACTTGAGTTTAAGTTTTAGTTAAATTCACTCTTGTTTTTCTCTTTACCGAACATGTTTTCTTCTGTCATTCTTAGAGATTCGGTTACACTTATAAAACAACATTACAATACTTATACCTATAGCTATGCAAAGATTTATGTGTATGTGCTTAAGAACTCATTGCATATACATGGCTGTATTTTTTGCATGTGGGCATACAACGTATGAATATTTTGCATACTTCAGCAAACGCGCCATATTTTGAAGTGGTTTTACTAACACATCAAGTACCCTTCAAACATCACAAGTACAGATGCTTGAAAAGCATTTTACTTCTAAGTGCGTTTTTATACTTATTTTATTCTTCTTCTTCTTCTCAACCCTACATCCATTGTTTAGGATGAGCGAGATTTACCAAGAAATTTGTGTGTAATTTTCTTTTCTGAAGATTTCTTAAACCTACCAATAACAACGCGACAATATACTAACTTTGTCATCACGTTTGCATCAGAAACTCTAAAATCTATCTATTTCATCGTAAGCACTATTTGCTACGACCTCGTCGTGCTTCCTTCTTCGCGCTACATCATAGCTAAATCCGTTCAAATTATTCAAATCTTTTATAATAAAGCGAAATTTACTACCTTGCCTTAGATAAAGGGTGTCATCCTTTTTCCAAGCCTGTCAAGAAGAGCGTACATTTTTCAGGAGCTTTCAAAATGCATGGTAAAAACTTGAAAATCCGTTCGTCAATATCTAGCAAATGATAAAAAGGAAGAAAACTTCAAACTCAACAAACTGTTAAGTAAGTACAACTTTGCATATATATGTTGATAAAGTACCTAGCGGTCAAGCAATACAGTTATAGTTAGTAAAATACATCATATATTTATCTAAGGTACTAAGCATCTAAGATTCTACCAAAGCTGATTACATAATAGTGTGTGTGTTCCTTGTTATTTCTTTTATGGCATATGAAAAACTTTACGAATACAGAAATTCTAGCTTTTGAAAATTTTTGTGCACAAATAAAAAAAATTAAAGCTGAAATGTTAATCTTGAAAAGTTTACAAAGGAAAAAAAGAAAAAAACTGAAGCTACTTAAATAGCGAACGTATCTTACCAACCGAAAATTTAAACACTTCCTGCTCCATATATAGCATGCAGTTGCGTTGAATCAGCTTTCTTTGCCTATAATTTTGACCAACAACACTTCTATCTTTCGGCAGGAAAAGTGTTGCTTCTCTTCTCTTACATGCCCGAAAGCTCTATTGCAAAATTTGCAAGTAGTTTTGATGCTTAATTTGTATCTTGGACCTATGATGCGCAACGGGGCAGACGGTTTCTTGGAAAGTTCCTTTTAAAGATGAAAATATTAGAAAAAAAAAAAAATATGAAACGCCTGCATTCTATTGCCGTTCTATTAATGAAAATTAATGGGAAAAAGGAAAAAATTGAAGAAATATTTTCTTTATAAGTGAAAAATTACCATTAGGGTGGTTATGAAAAAATCAAGAATTTCATAGAGATCAGGCCAAGCCTGACTTATTTGCACAGGAATTGCTAAATTTTGCAATAAGCCTGGCTTTCTAGAGCAGGATAACCAGAAGACCAATATTTATGATTTGTTAACGTGAAGGCGAAATTGCAGAACGAGTTCAATGTGACGAAGGTTCGTCGCGCTTTTCCCAAAAAGTGCGTTGAGAGTCATGTAACACTTAAAAAATTTATATACGGCTGTGATCGAATCTTTTCTAGCCGTCACCTTTTTCTTGCAAGAAACTGTAGGCCTAAAAATAAAGAAAAGCATTTAATTTTTATACTCTATAATATTAGAGAGCCGCGGTTGATTTTTTCTATTTTTAGACTGAAAGCGAAAATTTGGATGGTGTATGTGTTGTACTTTGTGAGTAATAATCAAAAAACACAGAACGCGAAAGTGTCCACAGCTTTTGTTATATAGACGAATTGGCGTTGTGGGCGTGTTCTTTGAAAATTTTCCAGCATTTTCATATTCTTTTGCGAGTTTGTAAGCGATACCTTCTTTTTTTGCGAACGGGAGAATGTTTCCCACAGGTACTATATAGTCGCACAGACAGGACGGACTTGCTTAGGTGTATTCTGAATTTGAAAATGACCAAGAATTTGTATACTTCGCGTTATTAAATTTTTGCAAAAAAAAAAAAACAAGTACGAACATTATAGTTGGACAAGGCCGACCATTAAATAACCTACACGATTTCCTCTAACACAATTCTTATTTTTGCACGAAGTTATTGTTAAGGGTTATTTTCATCACCACATATTAAAACTTAGTCTTTTCTGCTCTACAAGCGATCAGTTTTCGTGAAAATCCTTATCAAGGTAGGATCCAAAAAATAGGCCGAGATGGTTCAAATTTGGCACAGTTAATTTTTTTTATGTTGAATTATTGTTGTTCAATGCTTCACAATGAAAATTATACCTGCTGTCGTATGAACTTCAGGTTTCGTTATATGAGACGGGATTCAAAAATAGGCCCAGCCGGTCCAAATGTCCCAGAATGTCCAAACACTATTGCTTAGCCACTTTTGCTGAGAAATTTTGACAATTGCAATTTTTTTCAGAATAGGGCGGTATGCGGGGATTTGTCGAAAAAGTTGACCGATCTGAACCCTTTTCAATAGCGTTCGCCCTTGGGTCAAAATCCACATACCAAATGTATATAGCTTGAACATAAATTTACATGATCAGACATCGGGAGGGCAGAGGGACAGACAGGCTTAGATCAATTCATATTAAGGTTCTGAATCGATCGGTATAATAAAAGGTGGGTCTAGCTTAAGCCCTTCTGTGTGTTACACACGACCGCAGTAACTTAATATACACTCTGTCATAAGAGGTGTGGGGTATAATTATATTATGACGCACTATCATATATTCAGTTTTTTTCCATTTTTGTAGAGGTACTACAGTACTGCCCATTGAATATACGGTAAAATTTTTGTAGATTTGTCTGCTATTATTTATGAGTAATAAGCAAAAAAAACAATTTTTTATTTCTTTTGAAAAACAGAGGTATTCCCAGTTTACATAGTAAGCGTATCCTTTGACCGATTTGTCAGTTTTCAATACCAACTTGCGCGCAAGAGCTTCGAATGTCGATAACTTTATTTTTGCGGTCAGAAAAATGTTTGCAACAGATATTACATAGACTGACTGATAGCGGGACGGACAGCGGGACGGAACGCTTAAATCGATTGATAATATAATGGCAATTAAAAATATATGTACTTTGTGGGGTTGCTGAACCTTTCTTCTGAGCGTTGTACGCTTTTTGGTAAAATGAATGCACATCTCATCCTTTGGTGATTGGTATAAAAAGCAAAAAGAAAGTTTCGATAGTTCCATACTTAATGATATTTGGTGGGCGAGGATGAGGTTTTCCAGTTTTATAGAATATATGTGAACACTTTAATTGCGTATTTTTTCTAGTTTATGAGTAATTAGAAAAAAAATCTGGAAAACAGAAGTTTTCTCACTTAACGTTGCGCTGTGGACGCCTCCTGTCACTGATTTATTCCATTCTCAAATCCCACCTATGTTCAAGAACTTGTAATGTTTCTGACGAATTTGAACGCGATAGCTTTATTTTTATGGCCAAGAGGATGCTTACAGCAAACATTACAAAAACGGACAGAGGGACATGGTTAAATTGGTAGAGAATTTGATGGTAATACTGCGTACGAGGTCTTGCGCTTATAATGAGTATATCAGCGTTGCAACAATTGTTAATTTACAACCAAAATTTTAATAAAGTTCGCGATATTTTACAAAGTGGATGACGATTTCGCGTGCTTCGCGTTGCTTCCAGAGAATATGTTTCACCAAAATAAGGACAAGGAGTAAATGGTTTGCTCATTATCGTTCTCTCTCTTCTATCTGGTGTCAGTATTAAAGCGAAAAAAATCGTGGTTCAAGATTTATAAAGCTACACAAACGATAGGAATAGGGTCTAGAGGTCTAGGTTGGCGTCAAATGAGGTAATATTTTGTTTTTGAAAAAAATGCAATAGCGCATCATGAACTGGTCCAACCTTGTGCAGCGATTGACATCATTTTCTGTTGTCAATCAGTATTTGCGATTAAAGCGCGTAATCGAGAGAAAACGTGAAGAGGTGACGAATAAGCAAAGCATCGGCGAAAATTGAAAGAGTGTGACTTGTACATTCTTATGCATCCAATCTCCAGACCATGCCATGTCCTACTTCTTCCCTTAATAATGTAAATTTGCCTTCAATGGACGTCAGTAAACATCACTTGGCGCATTTTTTCACTCAGACGTTCCTCACATTCGACTGTACTGCTGACGAAATGGTTTCATCAGAACATTGCAAAAAGACTATCGACTAAAATGGCGCGTATTTACTTTAATAAAATTCATTTAATATTTAAAAGAAGTATATTTGAATGTTGGTGGGGAAGCACGATTACAATTTTGTTGGAACTACTTGGACTAAATAATTAATGCCTTTTCCCGATCTTATCATAACAATTATTGTTGTGGTTCAACTTTCATCTCCATAGTAGTCGGAGTATGATGTGATTTCGAATACAATTAAACTTACAAGTGACTGCATTACATAGTATCCTGTAGCTGAATATATATTCTTCTGACTTTGGATACATTTAATTCACATAACTCAAGCCGTTACCCGGACCAATTGCCCTCCAGTGAAATTTACAGATGGTAGTGCGAAATGTCAAATAAATATTTAATGCCTCTGGCTTTCAAATTGAAACCAACTTTTATGTTTCGATTTGGTATTTGCTCATCTTCTTAATGCTTTCTTCGTCGGAGTGCTTCTCCCTCGCTTAGAGGCATCCTTAATTATTCATATAATATTTATGGATAGTATAACATATTCCTATCTAGGTTTTTTTGGCGCAAAGAAGTACTCATTATATCTCGAAAAATATTTACAAATACGTGCACAAACAAAAGCGCGCACGCACCCACACACACATAGAGGAAAGAAACAAGTCTTTATATTAAGTCATGTAAAGCTGTTTTTATTTATATAATATACCCCAAGTCAATATGATACGCAGCGAGTGAACTGAAAGATTGTGACATTATATGATAGCACTGAGTTGGAAATTTACTTTGTCAAATTGCAAATGGAGTGCATACACATACACAAGCATATGCGCGTACATGTATATGTATGCACGTACGCAAAGACTTGGACAAAAAACGAAATCCAAATAAGAAAAAAAAATCTTATAAAACAACACTTTCATCCAACACCTACGGTATGGAACATAGTAAATATAGATTTCCTAACGCCAAAATGTGAAAAAATATTGAAAACAAAAAAAGCATGAATGCTGGCGTTGTGGCAAAAACTTTCCCATTGGTATGGTTAAGAGCGAAATGCCTTTTAGTAGACCCTTTTTGTTCAAGAATGAAATGATAATGTATCTGTAGGTGTATGCTTCTATATATTTATATATACATAATATATTCATCTATATATTATATATATATATATATATATATATATATATATATATATATATATATATATATATATATAT
>KK502442.1:865722-916821 GCA_000688735.1 Glossina austeni
AAAAAAAAAAAAAAAAAAAAAAAAAAAAAAAAAAAAAACAGAAACGAGCCACCAGCCTATCACAGTATCACAACTGCATCACAACTACATATTTATGTATACACTTATTATTACCATCATTGCATAAGCTCGGTATCAACATCACAGAATTAGTGTATCGGCCTTCATTTGCACTACACACTATATACCAGCCACCACTAGCCATACCACCATCCAACATTCAACATCATCAGGAACCATCACCTGAACGAATAAGCGAACGTAGCAACGTTTGCGATAACTAACGATGACAACCTTTTAGACTCACGCTCACGGGAATACTTTAAATGCTTGTTAAATTTAAATTTCATACATATTTGAGGTCTCCCGAGTTCTTGTAATTTATATTAATTAATGAAAAGCAATGAGTATGTCTCTCTCTGTGTGTGTGTGTGTATGTGTGTGTGTATGTGTGTGTATGTGTGTGTTCGTTCGTTTGTTTATTTACTGACAAACAAGAAACACAGTTTTCTAGGATTCCAGTTGAATTTCTTTTTTCTTCTTCTTCTCCTTCTCCTTCTTTTTTTTGTTTATTTTTTTTTTGTAAAAAACAGTCTCGTACACATGCGAAGGAAAATAGTTTTTAAACACTTTCACGAAAACTATGGAAATCATTTGTGATAATATTTATAAGAGAGAAGTTGAGAGATTGAGAAAACCAGGAAATGCCGATAAAGTTTTTATTCTTTTTAATTAAAATCATCTTCGGAATATCATTCTGGAACACAATGGATAACAAGCGATGAAACCAGCGATGACCACATAAGATATAAAGTTAGTTCTCTACCTCTGTACAGGCGTAGAGTTTGTTATTCTTCGAAAAACCCATAATTAGAGATTTTTTCAAATTTTGTGTATTCTTGATCAGCGTTTAGTCATATCTGTCGAAACGCGCTGAATACGTTTTTATGCTTGCAACTCAGCATGATGCCTATGATTCTCAAAAAGGTAATCAAAAAACTAAATTCACTTAAGTTTCAGAGGATTATTTACAATAATTTAGTATTTTTCCCAAATATTGGCTTAATTTAGTGCCAAATTGCAAGAATTTGTTTTTCCCAAAACACGAACACTCCACATATAGGAAACAACTTCACTCTTACGCATAAATTGAAACACCGAATAAATTTGAAAGGCACAGGAGAACGGCATACTGTTCGTATATCACAAAAGTCTTTTCTGCAACTTACAAGACAACAAAATAATATTTACGCATTTTTTCCACTATGTTGCACACACATTAAAATTTCATAAGGAGGAATTTGGAATTGATGCCGTAAAGGCTTTAGTGAAAACTGATCCAAGTATCCAGGATTAAGTGTAAAAAAGTTATCGTCAAGCTTTGGATCTGGATGGTCAACTACGCACAGATATTGACAAGAAACTAGAAAGGCGTATAAGATAAGGAATATGGGCGCTACTCGATTATGTGAGACCACAAAAAATGTTCGTCGACACATTGCTCTTTGTAGCGAGTCATTTTTTAGAGAAATCGTTACCCGAAATTAAAAGTGAATTCCCTATGACAGCATAAAGCTTTCCAAGCAACGGTTTTCTGCAAATTAAACCGCAATACCAACTTCTAAACTTAGCTTATCACTTAGAAGAGTATTACATTTGAAGGTGCATTTGATGGGACTGTAGCGCAATAACTCACTTTGAGTTCATCAAGACTACGGAAACAATTACTGCCGCGTTGTATTGTCAGCAATTACAACGGCTGTACTCAGAGCTATTGAAACAGAGGGTATCTTTAGCCCAAAGAGTTCGGAAAGAACTCGTCAATGAACAATGCTCGGCCTTATAAAGCGAAACTCATTCAGGAAGAAATCAAAATATTGCATTTGAAAGCTTTGCCGTAGTCTCAATACTCACTGGATACTGCTTCCTCTGACTATCATCTTTTCAGATCTCTGTTGCCACATTTACGAAATCGAGCACTCACGAGGGACTTGAACTGAATTCTCTTTGTCAAAATATGCATAGGCTCCGTCCACGTATTTATAGCCGGAGTAAAGTTCTGCATCGATTACTCCGTATATGTGTATCACGTCTTGAAATCGTAGCAACTCGGATAGGAAGTTGACACTTGACGCTTACATTGTTGTTCTCTTATTTCCCAGATAAATGTTAATAATGACTGTACTTGATCAATAAATAATCTTTGTATAGTCTCAAGTCTAACCCAATCTTCTCATCTATTTCTTTTCTTCATTTCCTTCTGACCGAGACCGTGTTACACGAACGAAAATTGTATTTCAAATTCGGATCGATGTGTAAGCGCTTTTTACGTGTAGTTTTATGAAGAACGGAATGAGCAGGAACTTGAAAACACTAAAGGTATGGTCTGGCCAAAAACATAATTTGGAAGAAAATGCGATTAAAAGTTCAGAAAATGGTGGCTTTCAACAAGCACCTTATTGGAAGGATCAACGTTTTGAGTTTTATAAAGCATTCGAACGTTCAGTAAATGACTTTTAAATGTTATTCTTGAGTATTTTCTCGATTATTTAACACGATAAAAAATGTGGTTAAAAGTAATCAGCATTAATATAAAGGTCTGAAGTCGCTTTTTGTTTTTTGCTTTTTGAATTTTCTCCTAAAAGTCCGATAAAGTGATAGATAAATGATTTTGGATAAATTGCTCGAGCATGAATTAATAAATCTATCCGTATAATGAATAATCTGACTAATCAATTAGTAAATTCAATAAATAATCGATTGATCAATAATCAATCTTATAGATCAACTTGTATCAACAATCAATCAATAATCAATATGGACGGATTCATCTAAATATATCAATATTAATTATCAATCAATCAGTCAATCAATTATCAAACACGAAATTTAAATTAATTTGGACGAATAAATAAATCATTAATTAATCAGTACATTTTGTTTGCTTAATCAAGTCAGAACTCATAGTTGATAGTTCAATCAGTTATCCATCGATGATCGGTCGGCATAATCGTCCTGGATCAGTTTAGGTAATTAAATATCCTGTGAATGATTCGATCTGAAGCTTAGGTAATTAAATATCCTTTGAATGATTCGATCTGAAGCTTAGGTAATTAAATATTCTGTGAATGATTCGATCTGAAGCTTAGGTAATTAAATATCCTTTGAATGATTCGATCTGAAGCTTAGGTAATTAAATATTCTGTGAATGATTCGATCTGAAGCTTAGGTAATTAAATATCCTTTGAATGATTCGATCTGAAGCTTAGGTAATTAAATATCTTGTGAATGATTCGATCTGAATAGTTAGTTAATCCATTATTAAATCAATCAATTGTTCCATTAATGCTGTACTGGAATGAACAACCAATCAATCGGCCTGAGCGATCAATTAATAAAATAATTAATTTTTATAAATCTATTTGGATAGTTAATTGAAATACCCAACCAAACAAACATTCAAGAATCAGAGCTTCTCGATAGTTAATCAGTCTATATACCAGTCAATTGTCTTGGATAATCAATCTAAGTAATCTTTTTGATGTTTTCTATATATCCTAGGGTACGAATGATAAATGGCGAGAGATTCAAGCTTTCTATCTGGTTTTAGTCTAGCTTTCGCTAACACGAATAAACATTTTCACAAAACGACGTAAAAGATTTCCACTTTTACGTTCTTAAACTTCTAGTTTAATTCCAATTTCGAAATTACTATTAATTTAGAAACAAATTAATTCGTGAATGAATCGGACGACATAACTATTAAAAATGAATTTTGAATTTTATTCTCTGCTTCAGGAAGACACACAACAGAACGATTTCGATAATATGTCGTTCGGATAGCTACGCCCTAAGTATGATCTACGTACACATGTATTGTTTTTAAATTTTGTGGATATATCCATGCTATGGGGCGCGTATATACGGGCACAATAAATTTCTTACAGTTTACTTTGTTATTTTTCACTTGTTAGAAGACATCAGCGTCGCTTCATAATTTCACATTAGTAGCTACAGTAGTAGAAATGACGAAATGTCAATTCAATTATTTGGGTATAAGAGTTATACGATTGGTTGAATACTTTGTTTTGCTTTGATCAGACCAGCTTACTCTGACCTTTTATTCTTTGTTGTTGCCGTTTGAGATACGTTCAGGTATTAAACAGACTTAACGATTACTGCTGGGCAGCTAATTTCTTGGGTTGAATATAAAATAAGTGCTTAATTTTTGCTTTATGATCTGATGAGTGTGGAAATCTCTCCGTCAGAAATGAGGATATATATATATATATATATAGGATATATAGGATATATATATATATATATATATATATATGAAACATTTTTACTGATTGTTACTCTTTGGTAATATCACGTAAAGGTTTATTTCTATTCGTGATTTGCTCGTAAGATAAATTCGAAATAAATCAAAGCGTTTTTTTTTTTTTTTAATTTTCATTATAAAGCAAACACATCCGACTTAATCTGAGATAAAAGAGAAGAGTTATCTGTTTCGTCTTCTCAGTCATCTTTGCTAATGATATTTCTTAATTGGTAATTTTTTGTTTAGCTTTTATTTTCGTTAAGATCGTAAATATATATATATATATATATATATATATATATATATATATACAAACTTACATATATATTTATGATCTTAACTGCATAACGTCTTTATTACACGAAAATGTTAATGATGATTAATCAAATAAATCAGTTTTAATAGTTTCGTGACATAGTAATATACATACAAACACATCATCTGCACTTATACAAGTGCGATACACACGCTAACTAATACACACATTCATGAGCTCATGATATGAACCTAAATTGATGGCATCACAAAAATGCGACTGGCAACAACTAGCACAACTGCAGCAGCAACATCAGCAGCAACTGCAACAGTTCCAGCGGCGGCAATTTGACTGCAGCAGTGTTAGCGTTAGTAGTTAAAATGAACATTAGAGTAAATGCAATAAATTTTCTATCATCAGATCTATGTTAAGAGGTTTGCATGAATGCCTGCATGCATGCATGCATGCATGTTCTCAAGTAAGTAAGGTGCGGCCAGTGATGATGATTATGATGATTACTACGATTACAACGATGATGACGACGATGACGATGATGACGATGATGACGATGAATATGATGAGATGAGTGTCGTTGTGATGTAGTCCGGCCATCTTTATCACAATGCAATACGTACCCGTACACATATCTGCTATATATGCCGCATTATACGATGTGTCAGTAGAGGCAACAATTTTGTTATGTTACTTTGTTTTTTTTATATTTTTATTTCTTCTATTTGTTATTGTTTTTTTTTTTTTTTTTAATTTAATCAGTTTTAACAAGTTAAGGTTGTTTATTGTCGCTGTTTCGCGTTTTAATTTCAATTTTTCGTAAAAATTTATGAAATTATTTCTATTTTTTGCAATCATTGCGTTTGTCGCTACTGTTGTATATTTCATGAAATTATGTGTAGTGGCAATTAGATTCAATTGCGTTGACACGATGCTTGTTACAAAGTAATACTCATGCATATCTATATAAAACATATATACACCTACACTGTAAATATATATATATAGCGACGCTTATAAACTTTTGAAATGCTTTGGCACTTGCCAGCTGCACATAATGGGCATGTACGTGATGCACACATATCATAAATACATAAATACATACATATATATATATATATGCATACAAAAAGAGAGAGAGACGCACAAGCGCAAGCACACACAGTGAATGGTTATAACGCCCGCACTTGAAGATGTGTCTTTAATCTTACAAACTTGTACATACCTAGAGATGTAGATATGCAAACGTGTATATATATGTATATATATAAATATATAAATATATATATATATATATATATATATATATATATATATATATATACGTTGGCAGCTGGTGTACGTTGACAATTACGCAAGCTGGAAGCAAGAAGACCAGCGAAACAAGCGAGCGAAGCAAATAATCCAGCCAGGCAGCTAACAAACAAGCAAAACAATTTGAATAAAACAATCATTTCGCTTGACATAGACGCGTGTTGTGAGTTTCAGTTTGAATGCGGATGTATTTGTTGGTTGGTTTATCAACACTTACATCGCACAACACGCGTCTTTAGATGCGCAATTTATTTGCGGGTTATCAGCTAAACATGCCTAAGCATGCATTTAATAGCCGGACGCCATTCATATATGCTCTACGTTGTAAAGAATTAACGAAAAAAATTTTTAAAAATAAAAAAAAAAATAGAAGACGAAGCCGAAGTCGAAGAAAAAGAAGCTATTGAGACTTTTAACGCGCAGCACACAATCATCAGCTGTGAGCAGCAAGCCTCAATGCGCTCTTTCGGTGAAGGGCACATATAAGAAGTCGCACATGCTTTGTATTGTTAGTTGCAATAAAAAAAAACCAAGGGAAAAAGTGATTATTTAAAGGATTTTCGATCTACGAGCTTATTAAGAACTTTTAATGACCTTCTTAGGCCTAGAGCCGAAGAGATATTTATTCGTAAAGGATTTTCAAATCATCAAGAGTCAGTTGTGTGTACCGCACATGTTCTCATTGAAAATTGAATTATAATAAATTCTGCCAGAATGAAAACTGATCGCAATAATTTAGGAAAAGCATGTGAAGATATAAAGCATTCAAGTAGACTTGAGGAGTTGGGGAGTGGCCTGTTTACTTCGTACCAGTCAATCATTAGTAGATTTCAAAAAGCTGTGAACAAGAAGCCATTACAGTTTTCATTACTTTCAGTCATCCCTACGCAACAGTTTTGAAAACAGCACAATTATGTTCATTATAACGCAGGAGCTGTGCAAATGTGATCGAATGAGTATCTGGTATGTGTTCCTCTGATCTCTTCCTATTTCCGAAGGAAAAATTATTGCTTCACAGAAAACATTTTACGTCAATCCTAGCGTGCAAATGGGGTCGATAAAGGAACTGAAGAATATTTATAGGTGGTGGAGTGGAAGGGAAGGAAGGGGAGAGGAGGGAGGGAGGGGGTTCGATCTACCTTGAAGGCGAACCTGCATTAAATAGTTTTTGAAAGTTTTTGCACAGAGCTTACATACATCTTCCTAAGTGTTCGGACCCATAGCCTATTATAAGCATAACTTTTCGCGTAATCTAAGTTGTTAGGTATATGAGATAAGACAAAGAATATCCAATTGCGATAAACAACTCAACGTCATTTTCGGAACAACGAATAGCCAATTGGCCCGGAAAGGTTTTATTGCACTTATTCCTAGCTTGCGTGTTTAGGATTATAGCTTCCCAGGATTATAGCCTCTGTAAAAGCTGTACAACAATACTGATATCAGTTAATTAAGCCAGCATTGGTTGCAGTTTGTAATAAAGTAAGTGATTGTGGACAATTATTATTATGGCTGGGAATAGCTGACTTTTTTGTATTTGTTTTTTTTTTTTTGTGTTTTTGGTTTTCTTTCAACTCCTGCAAATATGTTTGGGCAATAAAATGTTCGCATACCACATTCGCATCGTGCGTCTGGTTAAAGCAAACCAAACCTAACTATCGTTGCTTTTTCATTTTCTTTGAATTATTGTTATGTGTTCAAAGAGTTGACTGATGTTATTTTTGCTTTGTGTCTGAGCTCTGTTGTCATCGAACGTGCCCACTGGCGCTTTCCGTTAAACATGTATTTTGTATTTAGTTGACTCTGTTCCTCTTCTTCTTTTATTTTCAATTTTTTTTTTTTTTGTTTTTTTTAATAAACTTTACGGCATTTAGTTTTTTTATTAATTTTTTTTTTTTTTTTTTTTTTTTTTTAGATTCAGCATAACATGCCTTGAAGTCCTCCTCATCATCGTCAACGTAACTGTCGGTGTTGTATCGTGTTGTTGTTCTCTTTCTTTCTGTTTGTGTATCTATTTGTGCGTTGTTGTTGTTACTGTTGTTGTTGTTGTTGTTGTTATTGTTATTTTGTTGTCGTTTTGTCGACAAAACGAGCCGTTTTGTTGCAGCTGCCGTTAGTGATGTCGGCCTGTCAACGCATCATCGTAATTTGCGAAAATATTGCAAAGTTTTCATTACATAGCATTTCATTTCACAAAAGATACGTTACTCCATAGCGCGACGACGACGACGACGACAGAGACGGAGACGGAGACGGAGACGACCATTACGACGACAACATATTTCGTTTGTCATGATGACGATCCGATACCCGGTTGCGATCATTACTTAGTTTTATTTCCAATTTCAGCTCTACTTTACAGAAAACCAGAAAAAAAAAAAGAAATATTTTTAGAATGGCATTCAGCTGCTCTACCTAACTACCGTCATAAATTCGTGCTTAGGCTGATTGTGTGTTGATTTGAAAATCAACCAAACCGTTGGGGACAACAGAAGGCACCGCACCGCATTGCATTAAATAAGTAAACAAACAAACGAACAGCCATCTAATCTACTAGTAAAAACAACAACGACTTACACCAAACACTAACCACAATTGCGACTATTAGCAAATCGTCATTATTTTTCAGTGATGTCCGCTCATTCTCATAACACGGTTTGAATTTCCTTGGTTACGAAAAAAAAAAAAAAAACAAAAAGAAGAAAAAACCTATGTTAAGTAATTTTATTTGGTTTTATGTTTTTCGTATCTTAGATTATAAAATGTGAAATAACCTTCTCTTCAACCTATGAATGGGAGCATAAGAATTATCTCAAATCCTCTACTTTCTTTCTTTCCTTTGAGCGCAACATGAAACACTTAGAGCATGCGTTGCAATCGGC
The DNA here is from genome assembly GCA_000688735.1 of Glossina austeni. NCBI lineage: Eukaryota > Metazoa > Arthropoda > Insecta > Diptera > Glossinidae > Glossina > Glossina austeni. The sequence continues at coordinate 874,511 of KK502442.1, forward strand.
AGGTTGAAGTATTGCAATATGCTACGGAAAGGAAACCAACGGACAAGCTGGAGCTGGAGCATGGAGCTTCACTGCATTCATTTTGAGGTGACTTGACGAGTAGACAATAGCCTCAAGGCATCCAGACGAGGTCCTGTTTTTCGTTTCCTTTAATATTGCACTCGACTCTTTATTACTTTTGATAAGTGGAAGAAAAATAGCTCTAAAATTGTATACAGTTCTGAAAAAAAAAACATCTTTACAAAATGAGGCAGACGTTTAAGGGAAAGAGAGAGAATTTTTTGAAAGGTTGAAAGCTTGTAAAGAATTGAGGAACAATTCCATTTGATTAAGTTGCTTATACATCTCGGTTCTCAGGCAAGCTTAATTAACCTGAAGTTCACACCGATCATCTCCTTTGAAATTTGCAACTTCTTACATAGAGTTTTTCTCTCCAGCGTACAGATTTGCAACTTCTTACATAGAGTTTTTCTCTCCAGCGTACAGATTTGGAACGTATGAAAATCTAAACTAGCTTTTTCCTGCCTATCCCTCTTACAGTCAAGTACATTTTCGAGATTTCATAGAGTATCTGTAATCTAGATCAGGACAAGTTACTGATGTAACGCTGCAAGTTGGCGTTCCCTCTTGCTTTCTCTCCTTCTCTTCTTCTCTCTTTGCCACTTTCAGTCTGTCTCCGCTTTTCGTTTTTTAATATTCTCTCAAGCTTTGCCTCTTTCTTTGCACTTCTTGTACTTGTTTTTCGTTCCACTTCCATTCTAAAATTGTTAAAATGTCGGAAACACTTTACGTTATCCGTATTACCTTTTGAACACCTAAAGACAATCGTATCGGTCTATCGTTGCGTTTCTTTAAACGTAACTCTCTCGTTTCTGCTGCTCTCCAGCCCGTTTTAATTGAATGCGTTAAAAAGAATGCTTTACAGTGCACTACTTAATACAATATATATATATATATATATATATATAAATAAATATAATATATACATATATATATATATATATATATATATATATATATATATATATATATATATATATATATAAATAAATATATAAGTTGAAAAGATTAGAAACAACTTGCAGTTTACGAAACCATACAGAGAAATGTCTGTCAAGTTTGGCTAAACATTTATGGTTAAAATTAAAATATAATATAAAATTTACATAATATTTCGTTTAATTTTATTATTAACAAGTAAAGAAAAATTTTGCTGGTATTGAAGTAAAGTGCATTTCACATGTTTACCCGTCAAGTAAATTGAAAAGAGAAAAATCGCTACGTTTTTATTCGCTTGAAATAAAATATTTAGAGTCCTAGAGAGTTCCTAGATGGTTGGTGTTGATTTTTATCTATCCGATTAGAAGGATGACACGTTTTAGTCGAGACCCTTTTGTGGCTTGTTAATTTAAAAGAGATCGTGGGTCAAAGAAAGATGAACGATCACAAACGATTTCGAAGTTGGAATCGATGCCCTGCCGATTGTCCTGAGTGTATGATCGGATTGGAACAGATGGAATTAAAAAAATTGTCAGAATTGATTAATAAAAAGAATTTTTTATTATAATGGAATTTTTTTATATTCAATGCCGGATGCACAAACTGCGAAATCTTCGTATTCCCACCGTATAGGTGGATGATCTAAAATTGGTTCTTGAGTATACCCGCCTCCTTCAATGGTGCTTATAAAAAAAAGAAAAGCCAATAATTGTTTTCGATCTGTTCATTTTCTGATTAGAAAGAAAGGGGAAAATTTTGTTTAGTTGGATTTTTAGTTTTTCTTCTAATTGTTTTGTAAATTATGATCAACGTTTTCTTTAACTTTGTGTCGTATCGATTAATGTCACTTATCGAAGTCCAATTTTCACACAAATGTTGTTTAAAGCAACACAAATGTTTGTATCATTTTAAGAGGCGAAGAACGCCTCCTTTTTCGACCATCTTCCTATCAAAATGCTTATCATACTTCATTAAATTTCCATCTATTTGATCTACAGAGAACTTTTCGATCAGGTGAGGCCAGGCGTTACAACTCCAAGGGATGACCTGCAACATCTGAATGTTATATACCTTTAGATTTTTATATTGCCAACTATATGTGCATGTATTAAATTTCGGGATGTGGAGGAAAATGACAGAATCGATCGTTTTGCGTTAAATAAAACGAAATTCCTCATATGTATGTTTTGCTTCCGTTCAATTAAACTCCTACTTGCTTTGTACTTTATACCTAAGCAAATTAAAAATGATGTGTGCTTGGTTTCTTTCACTTCTGTTCACTTTCTTCTTCTTGTTTGCATTTATATGCATCACCGTTACGATTCACACAATAATGATATCATAAATGTTGCGTTGTTTATGTCTAGCTAGAAGCACTTTTCTCTCGACTTGACAGCAGTCGCGCTGTATGTGTAAACTCACAAAACGATACTTTCAAGACTAAGAGCTAATTGTCGAATCGTGCTCGATATCGGAGAACTATAATATAAACTGGCCCCAGAATTTTGCTTAGAAGGAGATGCTTATCTAAACTGGGGTGGGAGTTGCTTCAAAAGCACAAAGTTAATGCACAGCAGCTACGCACTTCCAGTCACGACATATACTACATACGGTATAACACAATTTTTGACGGTGTTATAGGCGTATAAGTGACATATCAGCAGATTTATTTATATATATTTTTTTTTTTTTGCTTTATAGACACAACTGAGGTTGCGTTTATTTTCAACCGAGAATTGTTTGCAATAAAAAATACTTAACTTTATCGTAGGTTTAGTTGTTTATCTCAGTTGTTAGCGATCATAAAAATGCTAACAGCAGAGATTAACATTAAAAGTCTCACGCTGTTCGAAAATATATTAGCTTAATGGGATGATCGAAGTGTACTTTCGGGTGTTATAAATGAGTTGCTGAATTTAAGTTGCATGAGTTGCATCATCCTTTCCTGTACAGGGTCTGAAAAAAAAAAGAAAAGAAGAACGGCATATAATGAGAATACGCTAAACATTTTACGTCTATTCGATGGGTTTTGGATCAGTTTTTTTTTTTTTCGTTTTCCAAGACGACAATTAACGACTGATAGAAAACAAGAATTTTAAGTAAACTAACGTAAAGGTTTTCTGTAGAGGGAACATTAAACAGTTTTACGATATGCATAGACGATGCTGTGTTGCGATAGAACGACGGGTACGATGACTTTACAAATTCTATAATTTTGTTAATTAATATTATTGCTAATGATGAAAATTACGCTAATAATCATAATGATAATAATTATTATGATCATGATGATGATGATGTCTTAGTTTACTGAAATTGGTTTTTGCTAACATTTTGACATCGCAAACGTATACCGTTAACCTTTTACGCCAAACTCAACGATGATGAGATACGACCAGCAGAGTAACATGGTTTGGGCCTGAGAAAGAAGGCAATCGAAAAAAAGAAAGCAGAAAAAAGTTAATTTGAGCCTGCGCCAATATCAAAAACCAAATATTAGTCCGGAACATAATAAGTACACACATACATACATTATTTCGCATAGTCATAGGCATAACAATTTTAACCGAAAAGTTTATTAGTTTCACAATTTTCATGACATGCACATGAAGGAAAAATTCCATAGAAGATAAAACGAAACGAAACGAAACGATACAAAATAGATCCACTATGGAAATTGTGGCTTGACGTAGGAATGTGTATTCATGTATGCGTCCCCTGTGTGTGTACGAATACGAGCGTATTACACAAGTGCATTTGTGTGCTTAATTTTTGTTTTTATTTATTTTTGTATATATTTATTTATTTATTTATTTATTTATATTTTTTTATTTATTTATTTATTTATTTTTTTTTTGGGAGGTAATCACATCACCTGTGCTTTCCACTTGTAGAGTAGGTTTGCATGTTTGTCTATTTGGCATGAGTTATTAATGTTGTTGTTGGTTATGCTTAACACACAAGTATACACCTATAGCGTTAAAAAAAGCGAGAGAGAAAGAGAGGGAACGGGATGTACAAAATCACTTTAAGCCATACAAACACTTTGTAACTTTTTATCATTTATGTGTGCGCTTATGTGTGCGTTTATGTGTGTGTGTGTCTGTATGTGTGTTTGTATGTATATTTTATTTAATATATATATTTTTTTTACTTTTTCTTTAACTAAAGTTAGACTTGTTTCGCCAGCAAAACAATTTTGAGGGGGTTTGACCATTTTGGGGCCAATTGGTCATGTGGTCATCAGAGACATCAAATCAACACAATATATAACCACAACCATATTAGAAGCCACATTAGTAAACCACAACCGTATACAAACGCACACACAATTGCACAAACAATTTCAGCGTTAACCATAGAGCCTAGATTTGCTGTCTTTATGTGTAATATGAGTTATGAACATATACCTATATGAGCATGTGTACGCGCGCACAATCATATATACGCAAACATAGCCACATAAATATACATCTTCTGCCTTAGTTAACTGCATAGTAATTTTGTACATGATTTTCTATTATTTTCCACTGCTTGGCTCATTTTACAACGACTGGGCGAAAGGCTATGAAGAGACGAGCTCTTGCTATGCACGCGTTTGTATTTACGTTTTTTCTTCTTTTCGCTTCTTTTTTGTTTTATTTTATTTTTTACGTTTTTATAAAATGAAAAATTTTCATGGAATTTACTCTTGCCAAGCTGTGTGTGTTGTCTCTTTCATTTTATTTTTTCATTTCATTTCTTTTTGTTTTATTTTATTTCCTTTGATTTCATTTTCGTTTTTTTTTTGTATTCCTTCTCTTATCTGATGTTGAGATTTTGATATAAATATACAATAATATGTTTGTGCATGTATGCGAATACGATGGTGATGCACCTATATGTGGTATGGTGCCAAAGTCTTTTGATTTCCAGCAACAATAACCATAACAAATATTGATAGTAAAACTCATATGTTCACATGCCACAAATAGTTGCAAGGTCTAAGATTTTGATCACAAGCGTCATGTTCATCATGAACGAAACAAAAAACTTAAGCTCTCCCCTTAACCATTTACTACAATTTTAGTAATGATCGTTATAATAACGATATTGCTGGTGCTTGCAACTTTAAGCTGAGTAAATTGTTTCATACACGCTTGCGCGTACATTCGTGTATATGTTAGGATGCTTGTGTACATGTATGTCAAATGCCATTGAATTTTGAATGGAGACGTGAGCTCTTCATTGTTCTTAGGTCTAACTTATTTTTCTAATTTGCTCTACAACAAATTTTCAAGAAGTCCGCCAACTTGCAAACAACACAAAATAGTTTGGAATTCGAAAAGTCCATCTCCGCTCTCGTGAAGGAAAACCATCTTAGTTAATATGCAAAATATTTCTTACTTCGTTAGACGCATTTATAAATGCTATAAACTGTATGTACAAGATTTTAAATCGGCTTCGTCATGACCCTCTGTCCCGTTTCTCTTGTTATAACGCCAGCGTCTTAAAAATTTAGGTTCAAAAAGTTGATAACACATCACTCGATAAATATGTAGAATGACAAATCCATATGAATTCTAGATGGTATCAAATGTTCCAAATTTTCAGTCCGACCATTAATTAATAAGTTGCAAGTTGTTTTATTAACGATGCTTTTCTAATTTTCAAAACAACGGAAAAATCGGAATTTCGTATGTTAATGAAAATCATTGGCTTTTAATGGAAAAAAGTATCATTTAAGCAACGTGATGGCTTGACAAGTGTTATTTAGATCTCGATTCCTTAAGAGAAATGGTAGAGAAGTGGTTTTAAAAGCGTTTTTAAACATGGCCACGCTCGACGATCTGGGCGCCCGAACTCATCAGTTTCTGCGGAAGGCATAAAAAAGCGCACAAATTCGTTTTGGAGGACCGAAAAGTGAAGTTGTGTGCGACATGTTGAGGATATGAGAAGGCAGCGTAATTATTATCCTTCATCAACGTTCATCCATGAGAAATCTTTATCCAAAGTTCACCTTTAATCTCAAGCACCCACGTGTTGACGACCCATAGCGACCATAGCGTGTCCTTTCATGCGACATGCTCCAATGGATAAAACGAGGATTCATCCCTATACTTGGGAGTCAAATCGGCAATCAGCCGAGGGGGCGAAAGTCGGCAAAAGTTGTCCATTGCGATCAAAAACCCAAAAGTCGGCTGGGAAGGTTATGGCTTGTAAAGGGGCACATAAAAGAAAAAAAAACAAATATTTCATGGCATTATTAGTACATTTGAGTGACGAAACTGCAAAAAAACGGAGTGAAAGTAGGAAAAATGCTTTTTCATCAAGACAATGATGCGTGCGTTCTGTCAACCACAAAAATCGCCAAATTGCACAAATTACTTCCACATTCATCGTACTGCCCTTATATCACCTCCAGCGATTAATACCGTGAATCTCAAGAATCTCAAAAAAATGCTCGTCGGAAGAAGCTATGGCCCTAATGAAGCTGATTTTCTTCATGAATAAAATCGAATTTTGCCTGGAGGTTATCGTCTTATTACTGATTCTATAAACTTATTGAGTGACGTGATGTATATGCCCGATATTATTTAATACACTAAAAGACAGAGTTTTTTCTTGAAAACTGATATTTTCAAAATATTGCGAATAGTTGTTTACAACCTTTACATCGTCACTCTTGTTCTAAAATTTGCTAAACCTCTTCTTTGCTTGTAGTTTTTTTTTTCAGTTCGTTGCAAAAATAATGATGATTGGTCCAGAAATTTGAATCGAATATTAGAATTAATGCATGTCCAAGATATGCCTCAAAGGATTTTAAAGACCATAATTCGGCCAAATTCTTTTTGACATCATATAACTGCAAGACTCTTTAAAGCAGGGTAAGTCAGTTAATCGCCAGTCAGTTAATTCAAACGATGATGTTTTCATTCTTTGAATACCATGATAGCCCGCTTTCGATAAAAATTTGTCAATATTCTGGTGTTCTTAAGTTTAAGTTAGTCGCCGCTTTTCTCCCTGCTATAGTCTTAATGGCTTGTATGCTACGCAATCTCTTTAAGCTCCGAACTCGAATTATGTTGTTACGAAAACCATCTAGTCGCTGTCAGCTAGCAAAAGTAGAACGGCTGCAATATGCCAAAAGGTGCAGGAAGTTGGATTTGCAATACGATGATGCTTGACAGCGTATTGTAAAATCTTGTCATGCAATGCTAAGAGCGCTCGACCGGGCAGAGATTGCTTGGAAAGCCATTTATTTCAATGGGCGTTTTATGGCAATAGTCTGAGCAGCATTTCAACTGTTAAGACGATGATATGAAATGGATCCTTGCATGCCTAATCGATACGGGAAACCGAGCTCATATGTAGAGTAATATTTCGATTAAAATATTTTTTATAAGATTTTTCCAAATAAATGTTCGACTTCACGAAAAAAAAAAAAGGAATTCAGAGACTTTGCCTTGACTTGCTTGACTGACCAAAGCTGTCGCGCGAAAACTTATATCTTCCATCGATTAATAGTCGCGTGTTATTGCCTATGGAAGAACTCTAGCTTATAGCTTAATGAAGATGTTAATATAAAATTTTATAGAATTATTTGCTATGATTCTGTGCAAGGGCAGAGCTATCGATGACAAATGCCCACAGATTTTGCAGCGCTTATATATCGATCTGTTGCGATAAAGGCGAATACATTTTCTTTGCTTGTTTTTATAATAATTGGTAATGTATTCGTTTACCCGATTTCGATTCGTCGAGCCGATTTGACAATATATCAACATCAAAATCCGTTTCCAGTCTGCATATTTCGATTCTAAAGAGGCTCTGCAATCGTTGACACAGTCGATGATATGGTTAAACAAACTTTGAGACACGAGCATATTCTACCTTCTGACACTACTGCGCCCACAAATATTGACAAAAAAACAGTTTTAAGCATTTGCATAACGCTAGATACAAAAACAAAGTAAATATTTGAATATTACATAAATTAGTGAAGGAAAATTGGGGGGGAAGTCGGGAATGAGTCATATACGACACAAATTTTCAAAACCGACCGTGCATGGTAATGCATGAAGTTGCGTAAATGCTGGCAAATTCCAGATTGACGGCACATAAGGTAATCCTTTGTAATTCGAAGGATAGCACGAGGATCGTGCATCATGAAATGCTCTAACCCTGTCAGGCGGCCGATTTCATTCGCTGCTGTTAATAACTACTGCAATTAAAGATCAAAAAATGAAGCAAGACGTTCATAATTGACCAACAGAAAAGGGGTCGTCTTCTATTCCGACAATGCCCGGCCATACTTATGTCTCGGCGAACTCGGCGAAAATTGATAGAGTGGGGCCGATAACCTTGCCATGTCCTGCTACTCTTCCTTTTGATAATGCAACGCTTGCTTCAAAGGTGGTTTGAGCAAACCACTTGCTGCACTTCTTCGTCCAGATGACCTTGAGATTTGACAGTGGTGTTGTTGTAGTAGTTTTCTCTAACAAATGAGAAAAGGCTATCGACCGAAGTGGCGCACATTCGTCTTAACAAAGTTCGCCTGAGGTGTAAACCAAACTTTACTTTTTTAACTTTTAGCAAAAACACGTCACGAGCTTTTTTCTTTATGTTGTGTTTTATTTAGTAATTGGTAACGCTTCTGTTTTTTTGAAGACTAATGACTTAGATCTAAAGCGTTTGACACACAAATAGTTCCGTCTCGGGATAATATAATGTCGACTATATATGCAGCTTTTTTCTATAAGTGTGTTGGTCACTCATCGGTTTTTGCGCTGTATATTGCTGCTCAGCGGATTACAAAATTTGAGATTTTATTTCTCTAATTTGTGTCAAAGCTACCTCGTCGGCGAACTACTCATTGAAACTGCGGAATCGATAAGTCCAAGTCATATTATCTTCATTTTTGATACTATTGTGACAGATTTTAAGTTATTTTTATATAAAAGTCACGAGGTCCTTCGGTCCATTCGAACTCATTTGTAAAATTTGCAGCGATATACTCGACTTGTCAGTACGGCTAGCTTACGTTAGTCGTAACCGACCGTGAATAAATGGAAATGAGAAAAGCAATTAAAATCAAAGATCTGACATAACCTCCAAAAATCAACAAAAATATGAGATTTCAAGGAGAATGAGTTTTTCTGCTTCTTTCGAAAGGGTAACGCATACAAATATATGCCTTACCCTACATATTATGAATCCAAACTTTTCATAATATACCTATATAAGCATATATGTATATATATATATATATATATCTTATATATATATCTTATTGTAATAGCACTTAATATGTATGTAGTACGTTTTTCAAGTATTAATTGTTTATAGTAGTGGCCGGATTGTCGCAACAACTTTTTTCGTACAGCTGAGTAATAAAATATATTTTGCAGCTTAATAAGAAAAACGCTCGGTTCTATGAAAGGTGCTGAAGATTGCGAATCTTAATTGAATTTCTTGTATGAAGACGTCGCGTACTCGTGCAAGTTTACGTTGCCTTAACTTTGTAATATTTCCATTGATCTCCTATTGATAGTTTAGCGCAGAAATTTAACGCGCAGAACTTTTTATAAATCGCATCGCGTTTCGAGGATGGTAGAGACAGCGAGTGGCAAGCAACCTCAACAATATTTATGAAAGGAAATTCAAGTTGATAAGACGAGTTGTAAACATAACGATCAATTGTTTGGCTGGATTTAATGAAATATGACACCGTCCGTGCGAGTTTTCGCACCCGTCTTTAATGAAGTTTCCAATTAAATTTTATTAGATTCGAAAATCATTCGAGAGACAGTGCAACGGCAACAACAACAACAACAACGGCAACTGCAGCTTAACATATAAATATCAATCTTTAGCTTATGGTTAGTTGTTTGGGGGAACGCGTGCTTATAAGCCTCACTGCTCTCGCGATCAATAGAAAGAAAGTAGCGAAAAATCACGCGTCCATAATTTTGTCTATTTGAAACTGAAAACACGCACACACACACACACACACACACGCAGTCATAAATACATACATACATAGCAAAGCAAGCACACAGTCGCTTGTAAATTCTCGCAGATGGATTCTACTTAAATGTAGACAAAGCCAAATTGTTGTAATAACTTCATGAAGTGTAAGCAATAAGTAATAGATAAAGAGGAGAAGAAAGGCTTGTGAACAGAAATTCTTACTAAAGAGAAAGATGATCTTTTTGCAAAATATAATTATGTGTGAAAGTGTAGAGAATTAGAGAAAACGCTAAGAAGAGTATAACATACATATATATATATATATATATATATTAACCAGCTGGCCACATACACAAACATATAATGGATTAAACACTTTGGGTGGCTGATTGGTTAGCTAGTAGGTTGGCTCAATGGCTATGAATGACTGAATGTCTGGCAAATGTTGGTTGAAGTTAAGCAGGGGCATCTTTTATTGTAATCATGACTTGAGCATAAAGTGTTGAAATGAAGGCGTGTTTGCACGTTTGCAGGTTAACGTTTTTTACATTGTGCGGATCAATTTATTAAACGACCAAACGATTGGCCAGAGACGAAGAGGCGCTTTTCACATTTCAGTACAGTTTTTCTCTTTTTCCTTCATTCGCTGCTTGCAACCACTTACCTCAATGATAAATGTGCGTAAATTTGTGGTTATGTTGAAATTGATAAATGCCATAATTTTTATTCTTCGCAACGAAAAATGCAAAAGAAATTACTTTAAAATTTCTTGAAAATCGCAGCCACATAAATATGCAAGACACTCTCAATTCATAATTGAATAATAATCTTTAACAGTCTACATAGCCTCTGCCCAACGAGAGCATACTCGTATTATATATAGAACGAGAATATCTTTTCAGTTACTAGTATAAGCTATATAAGCATACCCAGCATACCCATAAAAGAGATTAAATGGCTATCTTAGTATTTTTTCGCAGTCTTCTGCCTGAACTTCTTGTGCTTTTTTTTTTTTCTCCGCTTTTTATACACTAACAATTGTCAGCTTCCTGCCATCCGCGGTCGGAAGGAAACCGTAGAAAACAAATATGTTTGAATAGCGTAGTATTTTTTCTTGGTCTTCCTTTTCTATTTTGGCTTTGCACTTACAGGGTTTTGGTAAAAAAAACATTGTGTAAACTAAAAGTACGCAGGATAGAATTTTATTCATTTTGTTTTCGCTTTGTAAAGGGACTGCTTCGTGAGAAGACAAAAAAAAAAAAAAAAAAAAAATATCTCGTCGTTTCACCTACATTTCTATTAAGTTAATTTATGTCAGCTTCTTAAACTTGTTTTACTGAACAGCTAAAGGGAAAGAAAGGGAAAGGAAAGACGGGAGCAGGGCGAGATGAAAGATTCAATTATCTTTCGTTTGCTGGTGTCCTTGAACGTGACTACTCCTTTCTTTTTTTTTTAGGATTCTTGGTGACACTTGTTGAAATAAGGATTTCGTGTTAATCACGTTTGCTGATAGTTAAGCTCTCCAAGAGCGATCGTCACAACAAATCGTTAACATGCATAACGTTGTGTAAGAAACTTCGGTATACTAATATTTTACTTTTATTTAATATCGAGCGTTATATTAATTAATTTGCTTAACGAATCTAAACTCCGGATTTCGCAATGGAAAGCATTTGACTAAAATTTCACCTTCCGTCCTCGTATCAAAAGCGTTATGCGAAAATAATCCATTTATTTATTTACTATAATCGGACAACTGTGGCAATCTGGACTTTAAATTATGGTTTACTGATGAGCGATTCAATTATCGTCACAATCTACGAATGGAAAACGGATCGTGAAGTATTCCGCAAATGCCCCATAAAGTGCACAATTTATATTTTCCACCAACGGGACATTCGGAATCCATTTATCTCTACGTGTTGTGTCGTTAAAACTTGCCAGACATTATACTGACATATATATGGCTACGCTGTTGTTAGATCTTAATGCTTTCCGGAGAGTACCAACTTTTCAATGATAGGCGTTAAAATTTCCTTACTTCCTGACAATTAACTAACAAATTGCAGTTGTTTTAGTGCCGCTGCTTTTGTCGTTTTCACAACAATGGAAAACCTGAATTTCGTGAGAAGACTAAGCATTGCTGTAAATTCTCGGCGGCAATACTTGGCTTGCTTTCGGCTTTGACAGACTTTCATCCCGAGAAACACATTCTTTCACTTGTTCATGTAACTCTTCTGTCCGCAACAGAGGATCGATATTTGGTTCATTCTAACGCAAGGTTCAGGTAACTCAAACGAGTTGGCCTGGAACCTTGCTAAATGATGAATCATATGAAGTGATTAGGTGAATGAATTTTTGGTTGATTTTGAATGCGACCTTCATCTTGAACAAACTGTTTGTTTGTTCGAAGTTTTGTCCAAGTTTTCAAGGAAAACATTAAACGAAGTAAGGGGTTTACAGCCAGGACTAACTTACCTACCTATTTGCACAATTCAGTCGTCCAATATTATAGCGTGGATTTTTTCCATCTCTTCTAGTCTCGTAAACTCAATTGATCGACTTAAGGGCTATTGAACGGTAATGCTTGCACGACCATACTTAAAGTAAGCCAAGTAGCACTTAACCATTTTACTTAACAGAGAAGAATATCTGTAATGCTTTTTTTTGGGGTTTTGCCTTTTAAAAAACTGTGTCCGATCATAAAATGAAATACGCTTTTTTCTATAGTGAAAGATTTGATTAATTATGACTACCGAGCAAGTGCTAGCGTACCGCATGTCCTGAAATTTGACACGTAATTCCATCTGGCGTTAAGAGAATTTTTTCCTTTCTTTTATTCCTAAACTGTCAATATAGGCGACAAGGCTGAGTATATGTGACGTCAAGGTAAGTACTTTGCATATTCCATGCTAACTATAAGCGTGGCCTTACAAACATGCTAAAAGGGCGAAAACAACGTACGAAATGAGCTAAGAAGAAGGATGCTAAACAAATTTAAAATTCTTTACGTTTGCTTGTATGTGTATGTGTAGGAATAGCTTTGGATTGGGGAACACTTTTAAATTATCTCCCGCTAAATGATCTCTTTAGAGATCCTACAGAGCTAGGTTACGTCAAGTTTTGTGTTCTACAATTTTAATAATTTAATATATTAGTGCCGCCGCTTGCGAGAAACCTTTCAACACGACTTCTATAAAGAAAATGCATAAGTAATGGCCATAAGATACGCTAAAAAATTTTAATCATAGATTTTCACTTCATCACGAATACAAATAAATAAATAAGCACTAAACACGGTTAAATAAAATCAATCACTTCGTATTGTTTGTATTTTTTTGGTAAAGTTGCAGAAAACAATGATACACAATTAGAGCAAAAAAAGAAAAAGCAAAACGGAACAAAAACAAAAAAAAAAAAAGGAAAAAAGGAAAAAAGGAAAAAAGAAAGAAAACCACAGACGGTGAAAATTTCTGTTTTCATACTAGTTGAACAGTTTTGACAAGTAATCATTGCGAAATTACTTAAAAACTTTGGCGTTGCAGCAATATTTTATGATCGATGGCAATCACGAATTAAGAGAAACCAGAAATCAAAGAAGAATCGACGACGACTCGATTCATTTCGCTTGAATTTAGGCGATTGTGCAGAAATTTGCCGCAGAAGTTTAATAGTTCCTCGCAGCCATCTATTAGCAATGACACTTTGTCTACTAATGGTAGAAAAATGATTGCTGCAGCAAGAACATAGCAGCAAGTAATAGCAAAAATAACAATTGCAATAACAATTTAACGGTTTAAGTCATAATATCGCGTCCTTCATAATGCCGCGTGCAAAGCCAGCCTCAGTGCCTTTCTGCTTCTCCCTCTTTCCTCTTTCCTCTTTCCTCTTTCCTCTTCTTTGTCTTTTTCTAGTGTTGTTTGTTTTTCGTTTAGTTTTTTGCTCTTTTTCCAAATTTACAAAAATGAAGTAAAAACTCTATAGCGTGACACGGGCCACCATTAAATACCCTACACCAGCCCACAATTAGGTATTGTATGGGAAATGATCGAAAAAATGCTCCGGTCTAAATCATTCGTCAACGGCATTCCAATAGCAGTCCTTGAGCCCAAACGTTACAGCGTAAAAAATTTCATCAAAATATCTCGCAAATTATTCCCCGTAGTTCCCTGTAGCGCAAGCAAACAACACGGATCGACGGATAATTGTGAATGTATCGGTATAATGGAAAATTGATCTATCTCAAGTCCCTCTGGATGTTGCATACATTCGTACACACTTAATATACACTTCTACAATAGCTATTGTAGGGTAAAATAAAAAAAACATTTGGTAGCTTATGCTTCCGCTTTATAGTCACTACAGCATCTGGCTTAGACCTAGAAAAGCAGACTCTGTAGATAGTATTTTACAAAATAACTCAGAACGAATTAATCGATTTACAACGAATCTTGAATGCCCAACAAGCTGGATGCAAAATCTTCATTGAATTACGTGGACTCTTGCAAAATTCGAGTGGATAAGCAATATAGTGGAATGAGTAATTTTCTTATACAACAACGTCCATCCCTCTAACAACAACTTTGTCCGTCTTCAGCGATCAAAGTATATAACATGATATTATCTCAACCTTTCATCCTCCTACAATAGAGTCTAAAAGGATTTCAATTTTGCTGTAGCACATCAGAAAATTTCATTCACGTGCTAGTGCTAGTTTTTTTAATTTAATTTTCATATAAATAAGTCTTCCGATCATTAACGGCTAGACTCCTCTGATGCTTAATGGGTTGCTTTCAGAGACTTAGCCCAAATTGCTTAACAATTTTTTTAAAAATTCCGATCAGATAGCGTGATTGTTTAGTTACAACCTGACAAACTTACTAAACTCTTGTCCCATAGTCTTCTGTGGGTATAATAAAACAAAGACACTTGTATGTGATCACGTTTTAAAAAGAAATTTTCTTGATAATATAAAGGAAGCCAAGATAGACAGACATATGAAATGGAAGCATAGTAATAATAGAAAAGCACAAAATAACTGAAATTGGGTTTGGCAGTCAATAATTTCTGATGTTTGCCGCTATAAATTTTGATTGATAAAAATTATTTATTATTACCTTTCTGTTGTTGTTGTTGTTGTTGTTGTAGCTGCTATTATAGGTGGTAAAAGCAAAAGCAGAAAAAAAACCTTTAATGTTGGTGGTAAAACCATTCTCTGCTAAACCGACTAAAACTACTGGCTGTCAGTTTTATCAGTTGCGTTGAAAATTAGTTCAATATTAAAGGAAAACGTAAACGAATAAAACTACCAACAACAATAATGAAAATGATTAAGCAAAAAATGTTACAAATTTTCCAATGAGCATAACTTATCTTCTTTATATATCTGCTGAAACCTGTAATGTTCTTTTCTCTCTCTCTCTCTCTTATGTTCTAGCCTCATGTGTTCAATATTTAAAGGTGTAACAACTTACTACTGCTGTAATGTTGATTAGTGTTAAAATGTTAAAAAAAAAGAAGAAGAAATTTATAAAATATAATGGGTTGGAGGAAAAAAACGATCAGCTTGAAATGATATTATGGTCAACATATCATGTGTCGGTCAATAAGTTCCGGAACTAAGTAAGACCTCTTTTTCTCTTCTCTCTCTAATTCGACTCCACTCATCAACATAGCGTTCTTTACAGGCGATACAATCAATCCAATGCTTTGCGAAGGTTGCATTGAAATGTTTTTCAGAACCATTTGACCACCCAAAGAAACTTCAGTTTCCATGTTGATCTCAACATTTGATTTCAATCTCTGACCTTGGATTATCCTTTTGAGATTTGCAAACAAACAGCTATGGCTGCTCTAGGTCTAGATATCGGAAATAAGATGTGTGAGGCAGCAGCATTGCCTTACGTAAGATCGATTTTTATGGAAGTGCTTAACAAAATCTTGTTTAACGATTTTATATATTGGTAACCAAGATTGGTTGCAGGACAAAAATTAGGAACCTCAGTTTAAAAAGAGCACGTCTACCAAACAAACCCCTTCGGTTATATTTCGAATATTTGGAAAAAACATTAGCGTAAGCAAGCTTACGTAACACCAAGAAATCACTCATGTCAAGCTTTTGGGCTTACCTTCGCTTGCTTTTATTGCTTTAAGTACGCTACTCGGGATTTATTTCGATAAAACCCTTCTCGTTGCGAACACACGCCTACCATCTTCATTTCATTGTAACGTACATTGGAATTGCGCTCAATGGATTTTGCAAGAAAACAACTTTTAAAAAATTCTTTAACTTCTTTTTTTTATAATATTCGTGGAGGCTTACTTCGACAATAGTATTTGGTTCACCGTCTTGGAGTTTTGGTCGCTAGACTTTAACCTGCTCCCGTGTGCAAGCATTTGTAGACGTCCAAAGAAGGTTTAAAAAAATTTCCAAACCAATTGTTGCCAACTCGTTATGTGAGTTAAAAATTTAGATTCATATTCCGATACAAGGTCGATTATTATTAGCGTCTATTGAAGACTAATGCGAACTAACAGTGGGCTGTATAAAGATTTCCGAAACCCAATAAAAGTTTGCAGAACATGCAACAGAAATTAGGAAACGCAGCGAGCAGCACAGAACTTTTCTTCATTTTTATGTTGTTGTCTTGTTGTTGATATACACAACACGGAATAAATCTGTTAAGCTTTCAACAGACTGAGTTATTATATCTTCCATAAATGGCTCTAACTTGGCACCTAACAATCGCTTTTTATCCTCGAATCCTTCCGAACCTTAACTTTCGTATTTCTTACTCACTTCACTTATGGCCACCAAGTCTTCTTAAATTAAGAATATAAGAAATCTATGACAGTACTGTAAAAGCGATATGCTAGATAAGCGTTAGCATCTTTTTGCATAATAGCAACGCACACATATGCAGTGACGCAGTCTGCCAATTCGTGCATAAAGAAATTGTAACCTAAACAATGAAGATCGAGTGAAGCAGCAGGATCGTAATTGTGATTTCAATCCAAGTACCGAGGAAATTAACTGTTCAGTTACTCTTGCTTTTCTTTATTCTGTGTAGCCTACTCAACAATAGACATTTTACAAATTTAGTCCAAAGACTGAGTCCACAGATTTAGTCCACAAACTGTGGCAGCCTAATACTCCTAATACTCTCTTATACAGTTGAAGCCATTCGTGTATCTCCTTGCACCTGAATCATGTGGCCATTATGAAGTCTACGGTTTTCTTTGCACAACATCTTAAATTATCTTTCCTTATATTGATAGTAATAGCGAACGTCTCTTGATGAGACAAAGCGTACATTTTTCCCTTCATGAATTTTTGGAACGCATGACTTTAAACAAAACTTGCCCTTTCCCTTTGTTACTCGTAGGTTATGGTATGCACATAAAAAAAGCAATTAGAAAAAATTGCCTACTTTTAGGTTTTCTTTTTTTTTTTTTATTCATGGCATGACTAAGGAACGGCTGTTTAGTAAAAGTCTTTGATTGTCAGTAAAATTTTCAAATTCCTGCTTTCGCAAAAATCTCTTTCGATGCAGTTACAAATGGACGAATTATATCCGCTTCCGTCTGCTTCAGATGTTAGCATGTACTTGTGCTTTTCTTTCTATTACCGGCTTTTGTTATATATTCAACGAGCTTGTATTGCATGACGAAATATTCTTCCTTTTTTTTATTACAACCAGCAAACATCCTTTAAAATCATTCACGCAAACGAAAGGATTTCTTATAATTTACCAGTCAAAGAATCAAAAAAAAAAAAAAAAAAACTTGAAAGAAAAAAAATAAAAACAATTTTTTTAAAAATGGTTTTTCTCTTGGTTGTTTTGACATTTTTATAAAAGCAAAAGTAAAAAGCTGAAAAACATTATTTTTAAACTAAAGCATTATGGTAAAAAGCGACTTTCACATCGTTAATATAGTCTGAAGTACTAAAAGAGTCCGTCTGTGCACACCATTAGTTTTGACGCTTGCATTATATGATAATGCAACCAAAATTTCTTGAAAGAGGTATGAGTGACATGACGACGGGTGACTAAAATCACTGCACAACCCTTTTACACTGCCATTCACATAATATATGCTTGGCATATATGCTTCCATGGCCATACCACACGTCTACGCGTGTACCAATGTATTTCTATTATAAACAAAAGTACTCCAGAGCCTGCTATTATATTGTATTTCATCTGCATATATATTCACTTTCATTTCGTCGAGTATTTATGTATCTATATGCATTAACTTTGTGTGTGTGTGTGTGTGTTTGTGCGTGTGTTCGCTGTTCTGTTCATATTCCACTTGAGACATTCTTTTGTTTTAAATGTTTGTGGTAGAGTTGCGAGATTTCTGTTTTTCTCTTATATATCCTTCATCCTTTAACTATATAGAAAATTTATACGAAAAAAAGAAAAAACAAAAAAATTACATTTCAAAAAATCTCCTTTCACTAAATTTCGTATGCATTAAAAATCATTTGAAAATTGTATGAATTTGAAAATTGTATGAAGATTTCGTTCAGTGTTTTGCTGTAGCTTAAGTCCGCTTTTTCGGCTTTTTTTTTTTTCATATTTATTTCAGGCTCATTATATTCTCTACTTCATATGTGCATAAATGCATTTCATTTCATTTATATTTCAAGGCGTATCATTTCAGTCAGACATGAAAATTTTTTTGTATATATATACATATATATATATATACTTTTTATTTATATTTCGTTGAACAAACGCCTCGTTAGTCTGCTAAAGGCTTTCAAGTGTGATTAAAAATTCATTCGTTTTTATTTTTACATGTTTTTCTCTCAACATTTTTTTTTTTTTTTTTTTTTTTTAAATTTTTTTTAAAAAAAAAAAAAAAAAATTTTAAAAAAAATTTTTCCATGAGCTCTTGCAATTTAAGTGGTTTTTTTTTTTTTTTTTTTTTTTTTTTTTGTTTGCAATTACACAATAAGGGATAAAGCTTTGTGTATTAGATGTATTGATGGAAAAGTATTCAAGCACATTTAATCGGATCTTAAGGTTATTTTTAGCTGTGCCAAGCTAAGAAAATAACATAAATAATCATCGTTTACTGGCTTCCACGTCTCTAACAATCCCAAAATCCTAAAGAACAAGTTTTTATATCTACGTAACAAAAACATGGTAACGAAAATGCAAAACCTAAACTGATTTCAATTAACATTCGAAAATCTATGCGATTTTAAGCACTCGTTACAGTAAATGCAAGCGTCTTAATGCCTAATTCTATCCTCCTAAGCTGCAGTAGCTGCAGAGAGATTATTATTTAGAAAAAAAAAAAAAAAAAAAAAAAAATATGCAAAATGTTAGTAATTTTCAAAAGGTAAGGGAATAAACTTTTCTATTATTCGTATTAAAACAAACGAACTTCACCCGTCCCGACATACGTAATCACGCATTGAAACTACAATGTTGAAGACATAAAAAGAGTGAGTGGCAGAGTCGCCATCGCAGGCACTCTTGTACTGCTAACCCTATGCTGCGGTGCATTCGAAAGATGACAATCCATTGACAATTAAAATAAGGAACGATGTGACCTTAATTGATTTAGTCGCAAATATTTGCATCTTCAAATTAAGCTTAAGTTCTGAACAAATTCGTGATACTTTGAAATACTCTTCGAAAAAGTCGCTAAGACGCATCCTTGGCTTGGTGAAAACTTGATGATCTTTCTTGGGATCCTGCCTATCTATTGTTCGTTTTCGCTCTGGAAATTTCGACCCTAAAGGTCCATAGTGTTCCGGTCGATTAAATGTTGATCGATGAAGTTGATGAAATCCTTTAAACCGTTTATGTAAATATGGACACAAAAAAAGTCGGCTATTCGAATGCAACATGAATTGAAAGTGAAAAAGTGAAGTTTAATAGATCGAATTTCCATTTGCAAATGGCGGCTGAAATGAAATGGAATTGAATCATTTTTAAATAGATTGATAATTAGCGATGTGACAGGTGAAAGGTCATACATGATATTAATGTAGCAAAAATTTCTAGGAAGCTATGACACCGCTACTCTAAAGACCGAAATGAAATTTTCAGTCAATTCGTACGGTAGTCATTTTCCTCCTTTCGGATCTTTTTCAGCCCATGTAGACGTCGAGAAACAGTTAATTCATTCACTATTTAAGACTACAAAAGGTTTTTGAGAGTTTGAATTGGGTTTTCATCCAATAAGTCTGTCGTCGTTGAGAACAAAATCGACAATTGCGATATGATGGAGCAGCAAGAAGTATTTGACGGGCTTCGGCAGCAGAATTTTTCAAATTAAAATGCACTTCTGATCGGTCCACAATAATATTAAACAGAAAAATATTACTCTATGTATAGGAAGGTAAACATCATCGAGTTGAAACGTTGTGTGCTTTGATACTTGGCATTAGTTTATCATTTTGTGTATGTAGAATGAATTTTTTTTCAAACTTTGGCTTCTCAATTTAAATCGATTTTAACTTTAATTTTTTTACACATGGCGACTTAATAATAACAATGATTCAAAAACTTAGCCGTATATCAAGAAGAGAATGACGAAAAGCAAAAACAAAAAACTATTCAGTGAAAGTTTGGTTTGGTATTTTATTGCTCATTTTCGTCGGCCTCTTTTTTCCCTTCCTTGATATGTCTGCCATAAAATTTCGCGTGTCCATTTGACATTTAACCATGTTGACATATCTGACCGGCACTCATAAGTTTTCCTCTTCCTTTTGGATTAGTTTGTCATTAACATTTTTGTCGTCCATTGCCCCTGCCATTCCCGCTTTTCGTCGTCTCTTTTCATCCTTTAGTCGCTTTTTATTTCTTTCATTACTTTAGGAATTCTTTCGGTTTTTGTTTTTGTCGTTTTAAATTAAAACATTTTTTTTTTTTCTTATTTGTGCTACGAGTGGTTTTTCATGTAAGTAATCTTTGTGGTTGTTGTTGTTGTTGTGCATGGCTTACATGTAATATCTTTTGGTGGATATTACACATATCACGTGACAAAATCGTATAATTTGTATTTCTAAGAAATAATTAAAGAAAAAAAAAAAGTACAGAAAATTATATACATAGATATGTGCATCAGTATGGACACATATATATATATACATATATATATATATATATAAATTTGTGTGTATACATATAATAAATTTGTTTTTAGGATATTTTACAATTTAAGAGAAGAGAAGAGAAGAGAAGAGAAGAGAAGAAAAGCAAATAAAAACAACTGAATAATGGAGAAGAAAGGAGTCAGAATTATTTGTATAAGTTTCACTCTATCTGACATCCACCAAGAACTGGCCGTACAAAAGTATAAGACCTAACAAAAGATATAGCCTTAATTAATGCATATGGTGAAGCATGGAAAGTGTTATGCTGATTGTGAATATCATCCCAAAGAGCTTGCTGCCGTACAACAAACGCAGTATGACTTATAAAGCAATACCATGGCTTGTACATGTACTAAGCAGGAGCCATGTTCGGAATGTTCTATTTTGAGAAAGCTGTAAGTGTAGCTTGTAAGTCCGCACTTTACTCAATTCGCAGACAGGCTTCATTCCCATGCGCACTTGTCCCCAAAACCAAAATCGGCCGAAACAATACAACGAAATCTTTGCAAGCTACCAAACTTACAATTCAAAGCAAGCCTTGCATTTATGTTTAACAAAAGGTAAACATATTCGATTATATGTTTCTCACAACTTTACCGGATAAGCTGGATGATGAAAAAATGTCGATATTTGTCTACAATTCGCATTTTCAGAGACTCTTATAAGAGTATGTTGTAGTTTGTGCCTATTTGTAGAAAAATTCATAGCTTGTGTTACATCGTAGTAAATAAAGTTGTAACTCGTGCAAGTCTCCACGTTAGAATAATGGCTTGAAGTTGCCGCGGCAGCAATACAATGCATTGACGAACTTGGTAAGAAGAAATCATGCTTGCATCGTAAAAAATTCGACTTTATTCATCCACGCGGCTTCCTTCAAGAGCTATACGAGCAATGCAATGCCTTTTCAACATTCCGTTGCGACATTAGTCGCTGGTAGCTAGTTCTGGAAATCATGCGGAAATTATGAGACAGCAATTCATCTAATCTCCCTGGTGTAACCATCCCAGTGCAAGGAAGCGTCCTGCCCACTTGCGAAACGTCTTTTTCACGGCTAAAATATAAAAAATAAGTCATAGGGTGATTCTAAAAAAGTGTAACAAGAGCAGCAACCACTTTTAAGGTGGGGAAAATGCCTCCGGATGTCCTCATTATGAAATATCGCACAATCACGTCTTCTCGTATGTATTTTTGGTAGTGTCACTCCAAGGATATTAATGATTTCCCTCATGTGCCCCACGGTTTCCTGTGCTTACTTCCACCCATCATTATCCGAGATAATTCGGCAACTCTTCACTTCAACTTAAGCGGTAAAAGGACGCTTCTCACATCTATGGGCTTTTTTTCACTAAAGGACTGAACTTATCCAAAATTCCTAAGAGTTACATTTGCACGCACTTTAACACAATTAGATGCGCTACCATATAATCCCAAGTGAATCCTAAGAAAAACGTTCTAATATAAAATTATTTAGATTAAGCTTCGATGTGTTTTTATAGTAACAACAGTGTGTGAATGCTGTGAAAGCTCTAAGACTTACGTCTGATCATCACGTAATACTTGTTCGCGTGAGAAAGCATTAAAACATATAATTTTCGGAATTATTTGCAAATGAGTCCAAAAAATTTTTAGTGCTTGGTAGAGAATCGCTTTCATTGAGTGTTTTATCGAGTTTTTCAAGTCTAACGTTCGACTGGACGGACTGTTAAGTAAACATATACATATTTTTCTAACTTAGATTACGTTTCGCAAAATCTCTGATTAATTATTTCTAAGGAATATATATAATCCTTAATATATATCACCCTTGCGACAAAGGATATCGTAACGGATGAAGATAGACAACAATTGTGAAAATTAACACTTATAAAATTTTCTTCTTCTTCTTCTGTTTTTTTGGGTTGAATAAATTTGGCTTTAAAGCAAACTGCTTCAAGCTTTAGAAAATAGCGACGATATTGGAATTTCTTGGAAAGAAGAAAAAAAAAAAAAAACAGAAAAAAGGAAACGATAAACGATAAACGATAAACAGTAAACAAAGGAAGCCTAACAAAAGTCAGTTTTATGACGAACAACGTTATATTATAAGCTCACAAAGGGAGGATTAAAATTAAACAAAACATGTTTTCGTTTACGTTTCACTTTGAAATTTAAATAAACTTGAAACAAAGCCAGGCAAGCACATCAATAATATTTAAGACATTCGCGTTAAAACATGAAACACTTACAAAATATGGAAAATGGACACATAAGTTCATAGATATTTGTCATATATAACATATACATATATATATATGTTTGTATATATCATGTATTGAACAACTTTTTTACTAACGGCATAAGGGATGACAATATGTGCATGTAAATGTTCGGGTATAGATTTAGGGATATATTTCACTTTCACTTTCTCACAAGTTTCTTTTCAGAGAGAATTTCTCACCCTAAAGCGTACACGAACACCTAAGGATGTATTGTAAACTGAACTGAATTGACGTCTGACTAGGTTGGCATCAATATGTAATCATATAGTTTAGGTGGGGTTTTACTTAATGGCTATAAGTACATGCGTATGCGTTCGCATGTATAAAATAAACTAAGAAAAAAAATTTCTATTTACATATATGTGGGTGTACGCATAGAGAGAGTTAACATTAAAATTTCTCCGGTGTCTTTCTTGTTGTTTTCATTTTCTCATCGGTGCTTCATTTTATTTCTGTATTTTATTCTTCCTCCATATTTGCGAGGGTGTTAAGTCATGTGTGCGGCAATATTTCTTTTATTCTTTCGACATCAAAGAGTGTTGCTAGTAATCATTTGTTTATGAAATCATAGACACATTCAAAGAGTTCTCATTTATATATGAAACCTAACCTCTAGTTATAGTTAATCACCGAGTATCTAACATGTGTTTGATAATTGCCGCCTCCATTGTAAAAAAATATCATAAAATAAGAAAGCAATACTAAAATCTTTTAATACCCATACGTCGCTTCTGTCATTCCTTAAGTCATCACATCATCACGTCAGGTGTCTTCTTTCGTTTACCGCATACAAAATGTTAATCTGGTTAAGCTTAATAGATTAACAAATATTTCTTTACTCTTAACCCAAAACGTTTACATGCTCGTTGCTGCTTTTTAGATAATTCTTCAATTATGTTTCACAAACTATTGTTGCTCGATAAGAAACAAACATTCTAACAAATGCTGCTCCTCAAAGTTTCCCAATTTCATCCTCAGATGAAAGGAAATGAACAGGAATAAGCGGAAATTTATAATTTTCTTCTACGGCGTAACTCTCGGAACATGTTTTGCCAGTTAACTTAATTTTTATTCAAATTATGCTGCTTTAGCTTCAAATGATTTCCCTTTTAATTTGTAAATTGTTAGACAAAGTGTGATGTTAACATAAAATAGCGGCATCTTTCGCCGGCGATAATCTGCGGAATTATGTCGTCCAAAAGAAAAACAAAAAAATACCTATAAATAAGTACCGTATTTTTCGGACTATAAGACGCACTGCACCGGACGATATAAGACGCACTTCAAATTTGTAAGAGGATTTTTAGAAAAATATATTTTAATTGTTAACATAACAAGTGCTAGCAATATTCAGTTCGTCTTGACTCTCGGCACTATCACTCATCTCGTTAATGTCACCGTTCGTATTACTTTCACGTGAATTGTTAATGTCGCACCTCACATAACTCGAATTTAGCGACGATTTATTTTCATGTTATCGTCGGACCATAAGACGTACCCAAAATTTGAGTCCATGTTTGCATAGCTACATGGATCAAATATTGCATCAACAAGAATTCAAGAATGATATATAAAATCGATCCATCCATTCTTCAACATTTGGAAAATAGCTGTAGCATGATTAAATGTTCATGTAAAGCAAAATAAATGCATTGCGTTTTCAGTATGTTGACGGTGTCAGTTAACTCGTGCAAATTCCTTTTGAAGAGGGCACGAAATTTGACCAGATATCGTTTAACGTTATTTTGACGCTTTCTGAAAATCATCTCGATTGTGTTGCTAGAGGTGGTACGAACAATTCGATCGATGCGATCGATGCAAACTATACATATATATATATATCTTATATATATATACACACACATATATATATATATATATATACATATATATATATATATATATATTTGTGAATTAATTCGTATTCGTATTAAATCGAAATTTGTATCGAGAGAAATTTGTCTCAAAAAAAAAAAAGGCATTAACTTCTCGTCAACCGAATAGGTGGTCTCGGAAAAAAAATGTACTAGTTTTTCATTGGAATGTGAAAGTTGAATGCGATTGTTTTTCCCCTACGTTTTTTGCCTACCTATCGTATATAAATACTGACTGAATTGAATAAATATTGGCCAAGTAAACTATAAAACAGAAAACACTTATGTAAAAGGATGGAAGAAGAAGCAAACGAGTAACTAGACAAAGAAGTAAACGGTTAGGGGAATGCGCAGAAATACAAGGTAAGTTAAATTATATAACTGTCGGATTTATTACCTCAACTTAGCTATAAAACCGCTTTTTTATAATATCTTTTTTATTATCTCTTTATTTTAATTATAATTATAAAAGTTTTATTTATAACTACAAACATAACTACAAATCGTAAACTTTATGTGATATGGAGTTAAATTTGAAAAATATGCTTTGGGTCGTAAGTGAGTTTTTTGTTGTCCGAACGATCCGAAAGGAAAGAAATGTTCTCATTTTTCTTCTTTTATTTATTTATTTATTTATTTTTTTTTTTTTTGTTGCTCATTTAAAAGGAATTTTCCATTTTGACTAAACGCTAAAGTCTCAAAGTTGAGATTTTTCTATAACTTACTTACTAGATTTTAAAATGATTTACATATAGTAACGAGAAGAAATGTTCAGAATATTTATTTATTTCTTATTTTTTTTTTTTTTTTTGCTTATCCTAATTTAGTTATATTGCGGTGATTGGCTGTTGTCGACACAGACTTTCTGATGTCTAAACATAGCATTAGAAGGACTAACTCAGAGCAAAACCGGTCTGGCATTTTTGCATCATTTCAAAGGTAGTTTCTTCGTGTTTATGCAAATATGTAAAGTTTTTTTTTATTTCTGAACGGACTAGACTTCGAAATCCAACTACTCTCTAATAGAGTTTTTGGTTGGAGACTTTAGAGAGGCTCTGTTCAGATAATTGGTGAATGCCTTTGCTAATTAAAGTCGAATTTTGCCTTCATGTTTGTAATAAAATTTTGAAAAGAATATCTCGCGAGCAGTGCTCGCATTAAAATGAACAGAAAATTGCAAAGGTGATCGCTGTTAATGGTTTGATAATAGAGTTAATACAGTTAGTTTGTAATTAAATTTTTTTTTTATGTTTTTTTTTTAAGGAAAAATCTTGGGGGAAAAAACGTAACATGTGCTAAGGTATACGGTGCTGTTATATCTATCTATCTATCATGTTCAGACACTGAAAAGTTGTGCTCATAAAATTTGATCCTCACACTTCTCCTGGCATTGAGCGTTTGTGAAAGTTTCCCGTTCATAGATAAATATTAAATTAGAAAACTTATAAATTTGTTTAATTTCATTTAAAGAAAGCACAGCCCAACGATTAGTTGCGCCTCTCTCTCTCTCTCTCTCTCTCTCTCTCTTTCTATCTTAAAGCTCTCCTTCTCCTACTTTCCGCTCTATTAATACGTATTAAGCGTAAAAAATATTTGGTTTTAAGGCAAACGATTAGCGTGCTAAAAATGTATTAACGTAATTTCGTTCATACACAAAACGTAATAGCAATAAGAACAAAGACAGAAGAAAACTCTTATCTTTATACTAAAGTAATTCTTGTTTGTATGTTAATTCGTTTTTAGTTTTTGGTTTTCAAATATTTCGTTCGGCTTTTTTCACAATTCTACGGATTAATCAGATTAATACCACTGATAAGCAACACATTGACGGGGTAAAGGAAACACACACATACAAAGAAAAATTTCTAGTAAGGATTAAGTTAAGGATAGTTTATGGAATCCAGCCGAAAAATTTGCAATTGTGTTTGTTTACGACTTTTGGAAGCTTTTCAAATGGTTTCCTGTGTCTGCAAAATAACTAAAAAATAAAAAAAAATAATAAAAAAGACAAAACAACAACACAAAGCTGTTAAATGTTTACTGCATTATGGGTAGCTGGCTGATTTGGTTAGTTGACTGAGAAATTAAATGCCAACATGCGGATAAATGAACGGATCGACGAACAGGGTAACGGACAGACAGATGGATTGATGTCTACACAGTATTTTCAATTATTTTTTTTTTTTTTTTTTTGCTTGGAAACTATAAGAACTTGAAACTTGTTGGTTGGTTTTGCCAAAAAATTGTTTTTTGCGGGGTACAAAACAACAGCAACAACAACAAATATTGTGAGCAAAAAAGAAAAAAACTTTTTTTGAGACAAAACATTGTATTGAAGGAAAGGATTAGGTTTCGGTTTTCCTTACTTTCGGCAAATTCTCGCATATACAACGTAACCCATCAACGACGGGCCCACATAATTATCCACACATATGCCCTCATAAGCCCGTATATAAAAAATGTTGCCATGCAAATCAGACAATACGAGCAACAGCAAGAACAAAAGCAAGAAAACATAGTTCTTCTTTTACAAGTTTAAAAGAAAAAAAAAAAATAAATAAATAAATAAATAAAAATAAGAGAAAACAAAAACCATTTGTGATTAACTCAGCCAACAAGAAAACATTAGACAAGCATTGCCAAAGACGAACGACCAGAGAGCAGCAAAGGATATTTAAGCCTTAGATGGCGGCCACGCAAGAATAGGCGCCAATAAAAATCGTTTTATATTACAAACAAGCAAAAGAAAAAAAAAAAAGAAAAAAAAGGGAAAGAGGAAGAAAAGAAGAAGAAAAATTTCCTCTGCATGTATAAGTAAAGTAAAGCTGTAAATACTCGCCTATCCCCTATACCGTCCTGCTGGCTGGCCATATATGGATGACTTGGCAGTTGAGTATATTTCAAGACCAAGATCAAGCAAACGACACCACACTATAAAACTCCACACCACACCCATCTCAAAATCGTTTATATCAACTTTTGCGTCTGGCTATGTTCTGAATTTTATTTCAGAGGAAATTTAATATTTTATTGCTTTGTCCCATGCGTCTCTGTCTCCGGCTGTGCATGTGTATGTGCATATGTTTGTAATATGTTGCAAATATTTTTTAATAAAATAAAAGGTATGCAAAAAATTCTGTTATAAGTTTGTTGTGTCATCTCGTTTGGGGAGCTGCACATCATCACGATTATCTTTGCTTCTAGCTTTTTAGAAAAAATCGATTGACTGCATAAGCATCAATACATAAACATGACTAATTTATGATCGGCTAACCGTGTAAACTGCATTTTTTGTTTTTCAGCCAATTTTTTTTTTCTTACTTATTTTTTTTTTTTTTTTTTTTCATCTACAGATTATAGGTATACTAAGTTTAACATCAAGCAAAACAAATCCAGGCAACATAAATATTCAGCTAAAAAATTTTGAAGAGACGGAAATATCTTTAATGAGAGATGAAGTCAACGCGATTTTTCCATTTTTCATTACCACAAATGTTATTCAAAAAACTGTTCCAATGTATAACGAAACTACAATGAGTCAATTTTTTATAGTTTCCAGCCTTCTTCTTTATTCACTTGTTCTCTTCACTTCGGTGTACGTACGTTTTTCTCATTTTTGCCAAATTTCGCACTGCATCGTTGTTGCATCCACAAAATGGGTTTTGATTTGGTAATTATAAGCTTGGGTAAGAAACCGTCAGCTATTAATTTTAACGGACGAAACAGCTCTCGCTGTCATAGGTCTTGAGTTGGAAAACCTCTTCTTTCCCAACTTTTCGCAGTTGTGCACCGCATGCGAAGTGCGCCCACAGTCAAAGTTCGCATACGCTCTGTCTCTTCTTTTGTTGTTCTTTCTCACTTTATCGTCTATCCGTGTGCTTTTTTTCAACGACACTTGTCCTAAAGACTTGTAAAAAAAAAAAAATTGTACCTGATTTTTATGCATACAACAAAAGAGACTCTCTTGCAAGATGCCAATACGCCGCGTGCATATATTTATGCTCGAAAAAAAAAAAAAAAATACACATATATATAATATAGACTTCGAGCCTAAGATTTGTTGAATATGCAAACAATCATTTTAAAAACCCCGCCCTAAAATTACTCTGCAAATGTCTAGTTAATGTATGTAAAACTGAAAAATATATCTCAGAGTCTATGATGCATTTTTGAACAATATACAGTCTACTCAAGAGCATGCTAATTTTATCATAACGCTTGTCAAACAACGTCATAGGAGCAATACGAGAATTGCAGAAATTTCCAAATTTATAACGCCCCTCGATTAAACTATGTACTGCAATGTGTATATGCCCTCATAATCTTCGCTTATTTAATAACAAATCAAAAACAAACCGACAGACCGAGCGACAAAAATAGCTGAATACTTCGAAAGTCTTCGAAAGTCAATCAAGAATATAACAATGATTCCCGGCACTGATGTCATGCAAACATAAAACATCCATATTACCTCAAAAGGTACTCTTATAGAACTTTCATCTTATTTCGATCATTTTTTTACCAGCTAAAGTGGTTTTAGTGTCTCAACCTTTTTTTATTTTCAAAACATTGGAAAATCCGAGCTTTGTGTGTTGACTAAACATTTTTTTTTTTTTTTTGTGGGAAAAAGTCAGGATTACCTAGAAATGTGTTACGGCAACTATTGAAAAACATAACTATTTTGCTGGTTTGCTGAGTTTAAACGAGACTATGCGAACCGGACACCGATCGTGCTGAACTTAGAGGACACTTAAAATAGACGAATACGTCAAACCATCCTGAGAATTTTCTCGCTAATCAAAAAGTCAAGTCGTAAAGATATGAGCAGGTACTGTATTAACTACTTTGTATGTGTGTGGGCACGAGAAGATTGCTTTCCAAATGTGTACCGCGTATACGCGCAGTCGTGGGCGTTATAAGTCGATGGCTGCAAGGAGGAGATATCATCCAGATCTGGCCCCCAGTGACTATTTTCAGTTTGCAAATCTCAAAAGTGTCCTTCACGAACAAAGTCTCGGCTCGGATGATGAGGTTATTGCGAAAATTAAAGTGTGGTTTGAAAGTCTTCACAAATTGGTCCATGAAAAAGCCGTCAAAATATTACAGAAGTATTGAATTGATTGCATCATCCCTAAAGGAAACTGCAGCGATGAATAAATTCGAATTTTGTATCGTCCCAGATGTATGCTTTCGGAAGCTTTGGCTTCGAAAATTTTGTTATTCATTCTTGTTTTCTTGTTATTGAAAGATAATGAAAGGATTGACCGATTTTGTCATCCTGTTAGTAAGATGAGGAGGATGGCTTTGTTAAAATTATACATGCTTTTGTGAATACGTGCCTCTTTCTTGCCCTGTCGGTCTATCCGTCTGTCATTTCTCTTATATTCTGCTGTTTTCCCATTGTGAACTGCAAAGTTTTGCAAGAATTGTACTGATCGCGGACAAATGGTTGTCTTGATTAGCCGACAGTTAGAGAAGGAATGGTGCTTTTTAAACGGTAAAAGTCAGGCCAGTATTTCGTTACATCATTTATACCGCCCGTCTAAGGTTGCACATGAGAGATAATTATTTTTGTTCGGAATACTTGTTGATATTGGCCGCGATTTCTACTGGCCCTTTGTTAAAGGAAATAGTTTAGCGAAGAAGCCTTTCTTAGAGCAATCGTACTGGGCCGAGCGTTAACGAAAGTTACGAATTTCTATTAGTGATAGTGAAGTTATCTCAAACTCGTGAAGAATTTCAGGTATTTGCATAAAGTATGTGTATTAGGTATGCGCGAAGTATGACGTCATTCAAGACAACGGTTTTTCGTCTTTTTTCTGCTTAGAAATGAGCCTTCTATAGACTGAATGTAGCCAAGAGATGCTTTAAATGTAAGCGATGGGTATCCAAGATTCGCCCTAAAACGATTACTTTTACATACTTTTACGGCTTTTATTATATTCTAAACGATGAAAATTGCTAATAGTAGTAGTAGTAGCTGATGTGTTATTAACTTAAACCGGATGTCTTTGAATAGCATACAATCGAACCAGAAAGTAAGAACTATGTATTCTCAAGAATTCCAAAGTTATTTTACCTATTGAAACGCTCGCTGCTAATGACACGGTATGGAAATATAAGAAAAGAAGTGAAAAAAACAAATCTTCGCAGGTGTTATCTATAGAGAAAAGTTTTAGTTGAGATAAATGCAGTTTAGTTACTTGTTGATATAGGTTTGTTGCGCCTATCTTCAATTGCCTTAAGCAGTAACAGAGGGCATTTTTGATTTGCTGATTAGTTCGCCTTTACATATCAATATCAATCTTATCGCTTTACTCACAATATTTACACAAAAAATATATGTTTGGAAATGGAAACAATAGAAAGCTGGCAATGAAAAGACAAAACTCATGAAATCGATCAAATAATCGATCGATTGATTCACTGTGTTTAGCAATAGAAAATGAAAGGAATCATTTAAACCATCCTTTTACGCAAGCATAACTCACAGGCTTGTGATATCCTTTTAAAAGTCCTGCTCTTCTGCCACATTCTGCTTAATCCAGTGGTTTCCAACCTGTGGGGCGCGACCCCCTAGGGGAGCACGGTACTGTTGCGAGGGGGGAGGGGGGGGGGGTGGGATTGGCATGTAGATGTTTCCAAAATATCATTTTCAAATACAAACCAAAAAAGTCAAATAGGGGTCAAAAAAATGAATGAGCAGTCAAGCAGCAGTCAGCAGCAATGAATCCACAATCCTCGCCGCGGATTTTTGGTGTACAAATGCTAAAACATTCAATTCATATTCTTCTTCGAATCGAAATATCTCGAGCCAAGTACCGGTAGGGCGTGGAATCGAAAGATAAGCACTTGCAACATCCCGGTTATTCTCGTGCTTACTCGCGCCAAACTTCAGTAAACAGAAGCATCTGATTGTTTCGGTTTTCTCTCAGTTGCTATTTGATGTGGATGTGAATTTGTCTATAAGTGACTAAATCGGTGCGAAAATAAGCATATATAATATAATATAATATAAGTGAGTGAAGTGAATTGGTGCTGAAATAATATAGTTTCAGTGAATAAAACTTCGAAAAACTTCGAAAAATTGTACATTTAACTTGAAATTTGATTTTTAGATAAACTAACGGGACGCAACAATTTGCTTTTTAAAGGGGGGCGCCGGTACAAAAAAGGAAACCACTGACTTAACCATTGAAAATTTGATGCGAAAGCCTCTTATTTCGTACTAAACAAGAAAATGCTACCTATGTATGTATCCCGAAAAGCTTACTGTGTTCGGCATAGTTGGTGTCCGGGCGATTTTGTTGAAAAAAAGTAGTAAACCGCCGACAAATTGTGTTTTTCGACATAGAAAAGTTGTCATAACGTTTGTTAATGAACGGTATGTTTTCCCATCAAAAAGCTTTTGTTAGCCATTTTTTTCATTATTTTGAAAATAACAGAAATAGCGTCAGTGCAACAATAATCGAGATGACATGAAATTGACGATTTGACTAACAAACAATTCATGTCATTATTAGCAATCGTTTTTCCTCAAATAAAGTCTGTCAAAATTTTATTTTATTCCGGTCGTTTGTTCAACTTGTCGAAGTAGTTTCAGTTACGCGCATTTTTGTGTTTAGCTAATTCTTTTTATTAGGTAGAGTGCAAGATGATAAGTGTTAGAAAGATGCTCTACCTAACCAGCCATTAAAAAGGACCGATCCGCGAAAGAATTGGTGCTTTCGTCAAGGCCTTGCAAAAGTGATTCGATAAAAGTGCGTTTGAAAAAAAATTAAAACGTGCCGCGGTAGCTAGCAATAAACAAATTCATCAGGTAGAAGTGGCCGGTAGGATGGCGGTAGATTACCATCTTTCACATGTCTGATCTTTCGCTTGACGGGGTTTATATTACCAAGATTGCGCCGATCATCTAATTGGACGACCTTCATGAAGTGTTTGTCCTAATGATGCGAAGTGTTGCAGGTAACGCAGCCGTGACTCATCAGCTTTAACACGGATTATTGTAAATATTAGAAGTCCTGTAACTCGCACAAGGATAGTAATGTACACAAGCTGGCGGGGTCATCGCTCTTAGACAATTATGCGGTTATCAAGGCGTTGCAGAAAGGACGGTCTTATTGATCGCAGCAGCAATACCAACTGGCATACCGGCGAGACAGACATGAAAAACCGGCATTCAGAAGAAAGAGCGCTTGACTTCATGAATAGGTGGCAAACATCTTGGGAGAGGGCAAAGTAGGTTGGGTGCACTTTCCCTCCCATTCCCAATGTATCACTGTGGACCGAAAGACGTATGTCGCGGAGAAGGACGATACTAGTAGTAAACAGAAAAGAAAAAAAAAATTGCAAAAAGCAAATAAGAAAATTATCTTCGGCTGGGGACGAATCTTTTATACCCACAAGGTCTATCTTAAAACTAAAAGAAATGCAAAAAAAAAAAAAAAAGAAACAAATAAACTCATGTTTTCATACTCTATGCGGTCGCAAGGGGTTTGTATGTACTACAGGGAGGGATAGCCATAACACGTACCAGTAAATTTTTATCTTTGCACCTGAACAATGAGTAAAATAAACCAATTTTTTCTTCTTTACAGTTAAAAATAGAAATAAACTCAGTTTGCACTGAATATCAGGCGTGTTCTGTGACCGCTTTTGTTCGTCTTAAAATCGGATCTGGGTCTTAATTTGTGCCACCGAGAAAACGCCTACTATAGATGAACGAATGGATAGGCAGATAGATAGATGGACGGACGGACAGTTGCGCATAGATTGATTCAATATTTGATGCTTATAAAGAGGATGATGTATGTGCGCTATAGGATCTGTAAGGCTTCGTACTGGCTGTTGCAAACGGTTCGACAAAGTCAATATGCGTTCAATCTTCGGTGGTGGGCATAAAAATTATAATTAATGACGTATATAAATCTGTTTTTGTAAAAGTATGCATCTGTCCGTGTTTGTGTCGACATTACCAGTTCTTAAGATCAATTTGATAAGAATTTTCTTGTTGATTAGTTACACATTTTTTTTCTTTTCCTTCGAAATCATTTAATGAGAGAAGATGGATTAAATGGGAGAAAGAGATAGATAGAGATAGAGATAGAGAGAGAGAGCGAGCAAATGACAGATAAAGACAAACAGGCAAGAAACAGTATCTTGTATGATTAATTGATTAATTTAATCCAAGATAAGCAAGATCGGAGTATAATCAGTGTAATTGAATAGAAAATAAAAAAGTAAAATAAAAAGTAGTAACAGAGTGAAATAACAAAAACGCTAATATAGAACTTGTTTCTCTATACGTTTATATAATTAAAACAATTGTATTTTCTTGTATTTCTCTCTATGTATACTATCGTGTGCTAACAATTTCTTGATCATCTACGTGATTTGTATAATAAAACCAATAAAATCTAAGTATTAAGTATATAAAGACATTTGCTTAATAGACGTACGATCGTTGCGCGGCTATTTCTTTATGTCCGAGAATTGTGAAAGAAATCTCTGCTAATCTGCTAATATGAATACGCCTGTACGGTATGTTGTAACTTGCCACAAACAATATGTACAAAATTAAATGAAAATTAATTCAATTAAAACGAACGAAGGAATTCGTTACAAAATTGTATATGTTCATGTTTATATGTACTTATTGTATGTATGTATATATGTATAATATACCTTAAGATGGATGGTGAGCTTGCTTTGCTTTAAGTTAATTAACCACTAAATTCTTTCAAGTTTATTCACTGAACTAAATGATTTTGCTACATTTAAATGATATAAATAAGTAAAATAAAGGAAATGTATAAAGCATTACACTTTACGAATGCTTGTTAACAAATATGCAACACTTGCACTATGCAAGCTTAGTGCAGTACAATTTGATGATTTGCGCAAGCAAATATTGAAGCCTTTCAGTTAACGCTAAGCTAAACAATAAATAGTGTGCACTATCAAAGAATTTTAATGAGCACTAAGTGTGAAGAAACAAAACGCATTCTATCGAATAAGTTGCATAAGCCATAAACTAATTTAATCGAAATTGTTGCAAAGCAATTTTCTATAGTTGGCGAACTACTGGAATTTCGAAAAGTATATTTCTCGTCCGTAGTTCGTAGTCCTTTATTGGACTTTCGGAGTTAATAACATACATACCTACATACTTATACTCGACCATAACGTATCTCGTCTGGTACTCGAGGACCTGATCTTCCTCATGGCAGCGTGTGCGCCGACTTTTGGCACCGTATGTTGCGAGGATTATTAGCCTCGGGGTGTTCGAGTGTTTCACACTCCGTGTGCCATCGGGCTCCGTGGGGTTAAACCTTCACGTTAGTGTACCCACGTTAACCCCTCAGAGACATCTACATACTTATACTTTGCTTGTGTTATAAGAGTATATGAAATTTGTGCGGATACATACAACAATCACAAGGACTTGAGATGGATTCACCTTTCATTATATCAATCGATTCAGAATCGACCTAGGGTTGTCTGTCCGCCTATCTGTCAACGACGAACGCTAGTCGAAATGTTGCGGCCACTTCCCCATATAATGCCTTGTTCGACGGGCGATTATACGAATAATTTTAGGATGCTGTAAAGTATACAAAGCAATGTTAGACGTGGCCAACTATCATATTTTTACTTATTGTCTTAAAAGAAATGTAAATTAAGGTTTATTAAAAGACAACGGTACAGGGAATTGTGTTTGTTATTTTGTGTGGTCCGTCCTAAGCAACTACTGTTCTGCTCATTTTTCTGATCAACTCCATTTTAAACTAATAACTTGTCTTCTCCTCTCGTTTACGAAAGTAAACCGTTTTTGTGGTAATGCAATAAAAAGAACGTTAATCGGATATGATTATAACTAACTACACGCTCCGGAATAGATTATGAAACTTGTACATGCACCTTGAGACTTCATTGTTCAAAGTCTAATCTAGCGCGAACTGCTTAATTTAATACTAGCTTGATAAGACCCTACTGCTAAATTTTCAAATCCGAATTAAATACTCCCTCACATCCAAGGTGTTTGACTCGAATCTAACGCTCAGTATGCATAAGTTTGCTATTTTTCTTCCCCACACTTTTGATTGTTTTCTTACTTGTTTTATAAAGGAACAAAGTTTTGCTCGCACGCTAACTAGGACATTATGGCGTCGAAGGCCTACTTCGACTTGTGTATGTTGATCACACTTGCTTGTACTTGATAAACGTGTGAATCTTTAAGAATTGACTCAATAGATAAAATTTTCTTTCGTTTTACATGCGCGCAGACCTTTCTAACTACTATTTGTGATGTAGAAGACATTGTCCGCCCATTGAGCCCGAAGGTCTTCGTAGTCAATTCTGCAATCCATGCAATCGCATAATAACTAAATTCATTTAAATACGGCTGCCTCTGATTTTTCTCAGTTTTCGCAAGCTAAGCTCGCTTATTGGTTTGAAGGAGAGGTATGTGAATAAATTGAAAATACAAAAGCAAATTTGCTGCCAGAGATGAATGTCTCAGCAAATGTTAATTATGAAAAGAAATGTAACGGATGAATGTGAGTTTAATCAACGCACATAGCACAAGCAATAGCACACAATTCATTTCGGAACTACATTTTTTTTGATCAAATTTCAAGTCATTTTTACTTTTGTAAAGTGAAATTCTGGTCGTTTCAAGCGATTTTGAAATTTTCTTCCAATCGATTTTGGAAATAAATAAGATTCGACGGATTAATGCAAGGAGGAGATTCTAGCGGCAGTGATTATAATTTATTTCTTCAGAAATGATTTTTCTTCTTCTTTTTTACAAATACAACACGTAAACGCTAAACATATGAACCATTAAATCTGTGTTAGAAGAACTTTACTGCTATTATTTCTTGTATCCTTAGACGCAAGTGTATGGTGAGTCTAGGCCTGAAATGGCGAAAATTTATCGTCTGGTTAAGAGAAAAATTCAGAAACCTTATTAACATATCTTATAACATTGTTATGATTATAGGCCAATTATTTGAACTGTAATTGTTTCACGCTTGTTCAGTTATAAATCAGAGAACCCTTTTTGGGTATTTCACGTCAAACGGACGTATGATTATTATTCTTTGGCTATATCATGTGAGTGAAGTGTAAGCACTTGCAATGGGTATATGAAAGATGACACGTTTAGCGCTATTATACTAAAGTCAATATTTATTGTTAATAAGATCTTTCAAGAGATTTCACCTCTCAGCCAGGCATATATATCTGCCATCTTAGGTTAAATGCGTTATTTATCTCGTTACTGTGATAATAGATCCGTAGCTGTGTGTATTGGAAGTAATCTGCAACTCCGCAAAGGTGTCTTTCATCGTTATTTATATCAAATCCGTTACAAAATTTTCAAATATTTTATTTTTATTTTAATTTACCAGAAAATTGTTCTAACTCCTTTTCCAATCTCCTCTAACCAGTTAATATATTAAAGCCAAATTAGGCTTTATGTGATGTGGTGTATGTTATTAGTTTTATTACTGTACCTCTTAATTTTAAAACAACACACATATAACATATGTGTATGTATGTATATAAGTCAGTATTCATTGGAATTTGTGTTGTAAAATAATATCTGCACAACGTATCTAGTCTATTGTTGTTGTTGTTATTGTTATTGTTATTGTTCTTGTTGCTGTTCTGCTTGTTGTATGTGCTAATGTTGTACGTATATTTTTTCCTTTCCTTAAATTATTAGGAATTTGTTAAATGTCTTTTTTAACTTGTCTTATAACCCATGCCGTGGTATTTTCAAATGGGTTAATCTACTTGCCGCTGTTGCTGTTGTTGCCGTTATTTATATGTACATACGTATATATATATATATATATATATATATATATTATATTATGTTATATTATATAGTTTTTATGGCTGTTGCTATTCTGACTCCTGTGTAATGTCGTTAAAGGCAAAAAGAAAAGAAAAAAACAGAAACAAAACCAAACAAAATGTTCATTTTTCAACATAGACATCATTTTTATGCGTTTTAAATTATTATCGTATAGAAGAAAAGCGCAAATGAAACACAATGGAGCACTTATTAAAGCAACAGTAGCGAAGAAAAGTTTAGTCATAATCGTAATTTGTTGTTTCTTCTTTCAAAGGTAATCGAATGATGAATAAATAAATAAAAGGTAAAAATATTTATCTTAAATCAATAAAACTACTTTTCCCTAATTATCGAATTAATTAAAATAGTTGAAAATAATTACATATTTATTTTATTTATTTTTCAAAAAAAAATGCATAAACTCATTACGACAGCTGTTGTTTATTTACTTACTTTTATTTTTCATAGACCATTCGATATATTTTCAACATTTAATTTTTGGGAAATATTTAGCGAAAAATTGCTAGTAATTGAGGACGGCCGAGCTTTATTTATTTTAGGTTTGTTTCCATTTTAATGACGTTAACGCCTTTTAAGAGCCGTTATGCCGCAAATGCGTCGAAATTGCTTATGTGTATTAAAGAAATATTATTTTTAAAAATCCTACGCGTTCCTCCTACCGTTTTATGATAAATTAAATGTCCATCAAGTTGAAAGACTAACCGTTGTTAACGACTGGAAATTAAAAGGAAAATAAAAGATAGAATAAAGCAAAGCCTCACCGTTATTAAGAATTAAATGAATGATAGATTTTTAATTTCCCCTCTAAAGATAGTCTAAAGGCGTTAACATGAAACTCCTCAAGTGATACCCACATAACTTTCAAAAGTATTCTGGATGATCGTTATTCACTATATAAAATCAGCTAAGTGCTTTCAATGCATTAATGCAAAAAACAAACGAGACGACTACCGTCCTGCTTTTCGTAGTTGCCTATAATTTTGCAACTTTATAAACGCACAATGGCACAATGCGGATCTTTACCTTTCAATGGCAAACACTCATCATGCAAATAATTATCGAATAATTGAATATATTGACGCGATTTTAAAGCCATTAATATGATGCTATGCGAGTGATTATATTATGTTATGTGTGTTATGCGATTTATTCAAAAAAAATTGAGCGATTCCTTATATCTCTCGAAAAATATTTATTTATTCATCTATGCATCTATCTTATCTCCTTTAAAGTACAAAGT
Source organism: Glossina austeni (assembly GCA_000688735.1). NCBI lineage: Eukaryota > Metazoa > Arthropoda > Insecta > Diptera > Glossinidae > Glossina > Glossina austeni. The sequence goes on from KK502442.1 coordinate 913,845, forward strand.
ACACTCGCGAAGACACACACTCAACAATTTTGAATGACTTGGAGCACTTCATTTTATTTTTCGCACAAAATTTAATGCAATTCTTTGATCCATTCTTTCGATAATTTAAAATGGCCAAGCATATCAGAGCACGTCTAGCATTTATAACTCGAGGATATGTGTACCAACGTAACGGGTAGTTCACGAAATTTGAATGGTCACCTCTTTCTTTTGAACACATCTCGCATATCTATATACATATATATATAATGTTTCTTGACTTCAAAATGCTAGGAATTAATTTTAAACAATTGAAAACCGTCTCTTTGTAGCTGTCCTGTCGTGGACAATCACAATCTGCACCTTACTAAGGGATAGATTTTGACGTCGGGACCGGTTAACAATGTAGTTTTTACACACGTTTATTTTGTATGATCCGTAAGGAGAGTCACAGTTAAAAACTTCAACAAAGCTATTATGTCATGCAACCGGCAAGCACAAAAATGTCTTATCACTTGTGACATCTCTGTGATAGTGCTCAGCGTACACTCATGTTATTCAATCACATTTCCTTGCTTATAATAATCCTTGAAAGGAATTGTACTGTCGCGCCTATGCTCCTAAATTTCAATGAAAAAATACTCCCCGATTAAAGAGTCTGCAGAAAATAGTCATCGGATCATTTTTATTCATAAACGTTTCATACCCTTCCGCTTACTTTGTCTCCTTTCGACCCCGCTTACACAGCCTTTGCCAATGACATGAGTATATGTCGTAATAACTTCATCTTTATGATGTATTTATAGAGGCGAAGACTTTGAAATCCTCTTTTGCTACAAATTTCGATTGGATGGTGTCGGTTTTCTGCATTCTACATTGGAAGCACAGAACATCGTTACCTTCTCCGGTGTTTGAAGGTAGCCATGAAAATCCCCTTTTATTTTTTCTTTATCTTGGCAACCTCGCTTTATTTATTCAATTTGTGAACAATCTTGTACGTACAGACGGCATCAGATTATTTCTATCGTTTAAGTCAATAGGTAGCTCCAGTCGCATGCAAATTGCATGATCTCGGAGTCTAAGTTCAACTTCACGGCCTTCAACTTAAATGAATGCAAAAAAACTGACTTTCTCTTGAAGATCTTCCCGCTCTTTATAATATCAATAATCTTTTTGACCTTGAAAGATATTTATTCATATTCTGCTATGGGTATGTATTTTTAAAAGCGGGCTTTTCTTAAATTCCTTCAATTTGCATCTAAAATTTGTTGTCAATAAAGCGTAAAAGTCTGCTGGCCCTTAAACGATGGTTGAAGGAACTCGACAAATCTTATATATAGGCTCAGAACACCTTCCGAATGTGCTTCACTTATTTGATTTACTTATAATTTATTGAGTACAAATCCAGCCCCTAAACACTTTCCATTATTTACGTTGCGTAATATTGGTTCGGGCCCAAGCTGAAAAAAACCCAACTTTGTCCCAAGTAAAAACGTTGTTTATGACACGCTAAACATTAGAATGGATGCAGAAAATTTATTAAATGAAATGATTTTGAAGTTCCAGTCTTGCGGAATTTATCAATTTCAACTAATTAACGTTAAAAAAAATGTAAGCTCAATTATGACCAATATATTAAACCTTTGGCGCCCAACGCCACAACTTTAATAATATTTACAAACAACGGCGTTGTACGATACTATCAAACCGTGCATGTATTCTGATTACTTTCAATACGTTTTTAATTGATTGTCAAACTTTGCTTTATTTAAAAACCTATCTCTTTTCCGTTCTGAACAATAAATGAAATTTTTATTTTATTCGCAAAGATTTTTATTGAAGATATGATTAGTTTGTTGTAGTTGACATTTCTTAATAACAAAATAAAAAAAAAAAACAAAAAAAGGATGCTTTATAAAAAATTCACGTTTCACTTAATATACGATATAAGAACAATATCTGTTCGAATTTCGCTCCGATATTTTGTATAGAGTCATAGCGACATACAGAAGAAGAAACTGCATTCAATAACATTTTAAGGGTCAATTAAATTGAGAATATTGGGACGAATGCTATTTGAAAATTTTTCACGCTAGAAAAAGTTTAGCATGTAAATGATATTATTTACCCGTAATCTATATAGTTTTCGTATAAACAAAATGGTTCCCTTTACCATTTAAAGCAATTATTATTAACTATATAGTTGCAAAAGCTCCAGGTATGATCGCAAGGCAAAAGCACACGCAAAAGCAAATAAACAGAATGGAAGCAAAATTAATGTTGAGACACGCGAAACTGGAGAGAAAAGTTTGAAAAGCATTGAAATGGAACAACTGAATGTAGCATTAAATTAAGGTGCGTATGAATATCTAATGAGACACAATACGCACTTCCGGTGCTACATCTATTCAACTATATATACAATCGTACATATTGACGTGCCCTCATGTATTTTTATGTACACAGACGCACCATATATATACAAATTGTACATGTGCATGTCAACCTAATATGTATTAAATGGAAAATTCTCGCAACTGTCAAGTTTTAACTTAAAGTTAAAGACCTGAATTTAAAACTCGTGTAAACGTGTTAACATACATATAAACATATAGAAAAACCATTGTATTATATATATATGTATATGTATGTTTACGTGCAATACCGTATGTCAAGTCAAGTTAAAAAAATCTGACAAAAGCCAAACACCATCTTATTTTCTGTACTCTATACTATACATGTTTCTTTAGTATTATATGCATTATATGATTATAAACCCGCACAAGTCGTATTAACTTAAACGTTGACTTTAACTGGCTCATGTTTTTAAGTCGGTTATGTCAAATATCAAACTTGGCCTTTATGCTTAATAGTAAATATGCACCGCTAACTACTTACCGTAATATATACACTTATACATATACATATATATATACACTTATACATATACATATATATATATATATATATATATATATATATATATATATATGTATAT
>KK502442.1:927866-939334 GCA_000688735.1 Glossina austeni
AAAAAAAAAAAAAAAAAAAAAAAAAAAAAAAAAAAAAAAAAAAAAAAAAAAAAAAAGAAAAAGCAGAAAAATTAATTCAATTGCCGATTGAATTAAAACAGACTTCATCAGTACGGGCCATGTATGATTCGTTAGCCATTTGTAACTATTTGTCAAAATGTCTGTCTCTCTGATTTAATTAACGTTATGTTGACCATTTACGTATTCACTTTATAAATAGAGTTGTGGATAAAAAAAAAAAAAAATACGCATACACAAATGCATACACATACATACACATACAATGCCTGCCTAATTCAACGATAGCAATAACTTAGAGTCTAAATGCAACAACAAAAAAGAACAATAATATCAACGATACACTAAAGTGTAGACATAGTGACGATGACAACATTGAAGTATTGTCATTTAAAATCTACCATAGAAAATATGGGAACACTCCTTCTTTCTTTGTCTTCTTCTTGTTTTTCTTCTTCATTTTCATCTTCATCTTCATACAACGCATAAATGGAGTAATAGATAAAGAAATAGAAGAAGGCTCACTTGCACATATGCACTCTTGCATTCGCACGCACACATGACATTAACATTAATTTTCAAGATTCAACAGCAGCTAGCAGTCATTATCATCATTAGCGTCCACGCATCGATATCATTTTCATGTCAAAAATGGCCTAAACACTAAACCCCGCCACCACTCGCCTGCCATTTAGTAGCACTTAGCCGCACAAAATTGGCCGTCCGTGCTCGTATTATTATTGCGTTTTAGTATGGTGTTAGTGCTAGTGGCGAAGTGACTCGGAAAGTTCCAAGAAAATCAAGCATTAACAATTTTCACAAATATGGTCTAATAATTCATGCCAATGCTGTGGCCTAAACGCATTATAATATAATTGCGGAATAATGTGTAAAAGCCAAGAATAAAACAAAGCCCAGCACCAGAGAGTGTATGCATCCCGGTGTTAGGTACACGCAGAGTGAAGAAATAATATCAAAAAAACGTCAGACCACTGAGTTATAGCTGTAACAGTTGGCTACTAAGCAACTACAGCAATTACTACTACTACTACTACTACTACTACTATTACTAATACTACTACTACTACTACTACTACTGCTACTACTACTACTGCTACTACTACTACTACTACTACTACTACTACTACTGCTACTACTACTACTACTACTACTACTACTACTACTGCTACTACTACTACCACTACTACTGCTGCTAGTGCTGCTGTTACTATTATCATTACTTATGGCACTACATATTACTGCTACTGCTTCAGCCACTAGCATTAGGCAGCTAACGTACAGTAAGTAGGAAACGTAACAATTATTGGGCATTGGGCTTAAAAGTCTGCAATAGAAACTTCTTTAAGTTGAAAACTGCCTGTCAGTTAAACTGACATTGGCCTGCTGCTATGAACAACAGTGCAGCAATAATATGTTGCTTCATGCACACACACACACATACGGATAGTAAAATAACAAAGGCGTGAACTGTCTGACATCGCAAGAGGATCATGAATATAAAACACTTCTCAATAATTTGGTCAGGCTGTTGGTGGTATATGCGTTGCGAAAATGTTTGACAATTTGACATTAAATCGGAGGAACGGTACAGTGTTCATTGGAATTTTATTTAACATTACATACATAGAGCCGATGATAGCCTTAAGGGGTGGCAAATATTTAATTGTCAGCAGCAGATGTGATTAACACAATCGAAAACGTGACAAAAGCTTCTTGCATAGTAATTAATTAGTGACTTAAGTGAAAATTTTAAAACAACATTTAATTGAAAAATTCTAATTTACATATACTATAAGTTTCGATTAGTAAATAGAAATTTTGTAAATTAGGAATCTTCCCCATCCTTTCCGGAATCGCTGTGCTCGTTACCTTCATCAAAAAAATAAAAAAATTCATTTACTAGAACAAAAGACAAGAAATACATTGCAAGGCCAGATTTAAGTCTACGTTTAAAACACGCTGACCGAAGGAACTTTTTCCGACAATACTCTTCCCATTTTAAGGCTTAAGGTTTAAGGATCTCTTTCGGCATAATTTTCGTATTTTCAGGACTATTCTTTCGTCGGCAGTATTCTCGTGTCGAGGAGGGAATGATCATTTCGAGTTTTATAGGGAAACTTTAGAAAAGTATTCCAGGCATTGAAATTAGTTTTTGAATAAACAGAAACTTAGTTATTGATGAAGTAAGTTTCCGAAAGATCGGCGTTTAGAGTAGATTTGCGCAGTTATTAGTAGTGAATAAAAAATATCGTGTTAAGATGTCATCAATGCTTAGGGTATTTTAAAGCTTTGTGTCTTGGCGGTTAATGACTGAATTCAGTAAACCCTCGCATTCGCCTACGACTCTGGTTTATGATTATATAGGAAGAAGCCAAAATGAATTACATCAGTAGCTTTAGATGTGTATCTTCAAATAGTTATCATAATATATACATATAAACATGTAAGCACATGCACATTCACACTCTTCACACACACCCATTACTAGAAATACATATATGCGAATACCTAAGAAACTTACGTATGCAGTGGGAAATATGGAGCACATGTCAGTCTTGGCTAGAAAATGATGAAATGTTCAATTCCTGGAAATAAAACTGCAAAGTAGAAGATGATGTGTTCTGTTCTTTTTTTCCTTTTTTTTTTGTTTCTTTTTTGTCAGTATTACTTGGTTTATTTGGTTCTCTATTTAGTTCTCCGTTTCTTTGTAAAGTGCATCTCGAACGCGATACGAACGATAAAATGAAGAAGTAAGAGAACGATATGAATGCGTATAAAACGTTTTGATCTTCACACAAAAATGATTTTAAACTTTATGATTCAATTCCATTGTCTAAAATAGGAGAATAATACGCAGAAAAATGAGTAGAGGCACAGAGAAACGATCTAGTTTTTGAAAACTAACTAAACTAAGCAAAAAAAAAAAAAAAAAGAAGGGACAGAAACGTATTCAATACGCAGTACACATATGTAAGAAAACAACAAATCGTTGATGACAATAAAGTTGCGCTGATCTCCTTTCAAGTTAATGGAAGCAAACTTTAGTTACATACACACATATACATATGCTTCTTGCACTTTAAATGGAACAATTCTTTGGTTTGACTTTGGGAAGTGTTGCGTTTTTCTTTATCTATTTTCTTTGTATGCGAGTATGTGAGCATAAAAATGAGTTTCTTTCCTTTGATGCTTGATTACTTGATTCAATCCTTTTGTTGTCATCGTAGCCAAGTTGAAGGTTTTATATGCCAATATACACGTTTACCTATGTATATTGGCTATTTCATAAAGCTCTTGACAGCTGGTCATGACAGCCGTGCAACTTAAAAGATGTATGTGCCTAGAATTATTGTATTTTTCTACAAAAAAACAAAGTTAATAATTCGAAAGAATTCTTTTTTTTTTTTTATTATTTCTTTGTTTTTTTTTTTTTTTTATTTATTTTTAAGTGCAATAAGAAACCAACAGATAAAACCATCATACGGTTGTTGACCGATCGCTTCCGGTTTTGCATGAGAGAGTTAAGAATTTCGCTGAAAACAATTGCAACCAAGCATTCACTATAAATATTCTTATTCTCATTAACTTTCAATTGCAATAAAATATTTTTCCCTTTATTTCTAAATAATGCTTTGTTTTTATAACTGGAAGCAGTGAAATTTATTAAAACTTACGGCTTAATGGCTTTGCGGAAAACACTTGGTCGATTTGAACTTTTAACTATAAATCGTAAAAATAAATGCAAGAATTATACGTTCATATGTGCATCTGTGATATTAAAAATATTTTTTCAACTCATAATACTTTAATACTTAATCTAAAAGACTAAGCCATTTATATGATAGTTTCTTGGATGTTTTTAAAAAAATGCAGAAGCATACAAAAGTGAACTCGTAAATTACATTTGAACTTTGCTGAGCGAGCTCGGCAACATCTACCCATCGCTATAACTATTCTAGTATCGCTATTCCATCTCGCGAAATCTGATGACATACTATCTTGTTTATGCTTATAAATTGAACCTTCATGCGAGTGTAATGAGCCTATGAATGCGATCGCCATCCATGCCTCCCGAACAAAAAGCTGCGAAAAGTTACAAATTTCAGAATATTTTCGTAAGCAACTTACCCGCTATAGCAGATACCAAACAAATATTTATGTCAAAGATATATATATATATATATATATATATATATGTGCATTCATAGGCTCATTACGCTCACATGAAGGTACATAACTGTAAAATACTCAGTCGTGCCTGGTTTAGGTAAAAGCATTTTATTGTCGTTTGCAAAATCCGACCTCATTTACCCAACCCACTGTGAACTGGGTATACTAAACTTGTGCGGACTTATATAACACTCAGAAGGGCTTGATTCAGATTTTATTATACCGACCGGATGCTAAGCCTCTGGGTTCGTTCGTCCGTCTGATATCTGTCCATATATATGACGTTTAACCCACAGGTCGCAATTTTTGAGATATTTTGGTGAAATTTCGTACCCTGTGTTTTGACCCAAAGACGAACGGTGCGGAAAATCATTCGGCTTTTCCTACTTTTTCGATCACGCGTTATTTAAAAAAGTCGTTGCAATTTTCAAAAATTTGCGGCAAAACTCACTGTGTGGTAGTATTTTGACATTCAAAATTGCTATGTAAAATTTTGTTCGGTTGGACTAATTGCTTGAGCCCCCTCTTCTGTACACGTTCCAACGAAAACTGCATCTATGTATAGTGAAAAGGTTTTATTTTGAATATTTCGTAATGAAAATTGGTTCACAATAGTAAATTGGCGAAAGAGGCAACCCTACCGAATTTGGAGCACGTAGGTTCATAGTTTGAATACCACCGCATATGAAGAATCTCAGGAAATGTAAATCCTTATGTGCTAAAAAGGGCCAAATTGTTAACGTTTTATGATGACAATTTTTTCATGTCAGTAATTTGGCATAAAAATTAAATGGACGAAATTTGAAACCCATGCATCTATTGAAAAGTTAGTATCCTCTTGCATGACAATAACATGTATTTTCTGGTGTATTATTGTCAAGACGAGTGAATAATTAATTGTGCTAAGCAAACTGGTCGGCCTTCTTTCAACCTAAATCATCTTTAATATAAACTCCGCACACCTCTTTACAAGCCTGCACTGCATTACCATTTCGAATAAAGTGGTATTGAAAAATGTGGCGAATATTTTCCGAATTCTGCCGAACGCCACTGTAACAGCCCCAAAAAAAGTAGTTTTTCGTACATTTTTTTGAGACGGAAGCAAAAGCAAATGGAAGCAAAACTCTCAAGTTTCAAATATTTATTAATTTATTAATTAAAAATTTGGCTTGGGTTTCGACTCGACTATGAGAAACATTCATCAAAAAATCATCATTTCGGGACGACATGCCAGTTCCTTAGATATTAACCGAAATAAAACACGTCCTCGTTGAGTTTGCTTTTGCATGCGTTGGTTAAATTAATAAAGTAACGTTTCTCGAAAATAATTTTTTGATAACGATAAACTAATAACTCCTCGCCTAACTAATAGTTAATGAAATCATTTACATTTTTTATGCGCACATAAAGGCACGAGTTCAACTACATTAAGCATTCAATGAGACTAGAAAAAGAAAATTTTTAATAAAAAATGGGCGACCAAACTATTTATGTCAAATACGATTTCTTTTCGTGAAATTCAGTCAAGGATTTGGGCTTTTTGAGACGGTGCAAAAAATACTTCACTGCTGTCACTTATATCCTCAAAATTAGCAGGAGCCTGCCAATCCTGCCTGATGACCCCCAATCTGATGACTGCAGCCAAACGCTCATATGCTCATGGACGACGTGAGCGTCGGCATAACATGGGTTCTGCTATGCTGATCCATATTTATATGCAGGACAAGTGTCGACAAGTCGTTTGAGAGGACCGTTTAATTTTCTCAACGTTCTCACCTATTCGCCTCGAATATTTGGTCTTTCGTAATCGCACTTTCCGTCTTTGAGACGACCTACTAGGTAGTGTTGTTTCGCATCATTTCGGTGGTCTCCACTCACTTCACATGCGATGTGATGCACATATACTACTACCCACTTCTTTCCTTCTTCTCTATTTACAATACTTCCTGACCACCTTCACGCCCGCGCAGATAATGGAGCCCCGTGGAGCAAACGTAATATAGCCCCAAAGGGGCGATCACATTAAAAAAAAAAAAGAAGAAAGAAAAGAAGAATAGGAAAGCACTTGCTCTGTAATCTGTAACTTTGACGTAATGAACACGATGACATCACTTAAACTTATATAAACGCTTTCAATATCATATTTCGATTTAACTGTAGTTAAATCCGCTCAAGCGGAATGCTTCAATTCATCAATACTATCGATATCCTTGATATCATCCATGCAAGTGCATGCCTAGCGCATTTGCGCCGTGACAATGGAACACATAGGTTGGATAATTGTTTTATAGCGAGTTAAAAGTGTATTTGCATTTAAGCCAAAAGAAGTTGCGAAAACTATTATATATAACGGGAACTTGGGTTCCTTTGATTGGTATTAATAGGAAAGTACTGTAGATTTGTTAATGCTTTTTGTGTATACTTGTAAATTTGCTCGTGCTTGCCTACATACGTATATATTGATATTTGTATTTTATATATATATATATATATATATATATATATATAATTACCTCTTATCCACAATTTAAGCAATTTGAAGCATCATTCGCTTAGTTTGTGCATATATAACCAACGAACCAACCAACCAACCAACCAACCAACCAACCAACTAACCAACCAAGCACTTACTTGGTCATATACATGCGCCGACAATAACTAACTATTCTTCCTTCTTCTTCTTCTTCTTCTTCTTATTTTTATTTTTATTTATATTTTTATTCTTATTCTGTCTCCGTATATTCAGTATCAGTATGTGTCGTTTCGTTGTTGAAAAATAGAAAAACCATTGTATACTCGTACGTGTTTAAAAGCTATTATTCCTTTATGTATAATCTACAAGTATGTACTGCAATGCATACGTTTCCACTTTGTTTTTTTCGAGTTTTCCCCAAAATTGTACACTGTACTCATTTGATCGTACAGTTTGTATAGAACGGAAAAATAAATGTCAAATCTTTAACAGAGAGTTAACAATTACATACATACATAAATATCTTGTATGTCTTTTGATCGTATTTAGATATCGAGTATTTGCAATTTATTCCGGCGATAATAAAATTGATAAACAAAATCATACGCATAGTGAACATCAAATTTAACACGCGCTAGGAAAATTGATTATGTAAGAAATGAAAAAAGACATGCTCTGCACGGTCTCTTCAAAGAGAACTTAAATTATTTCCTCATCCCTTTAATAATAACTTTGATAGCTGCTACCTGGGAAATTCGAGTCTGGATTTCTTGCGTGTTCTATGCAAAATCCATGATGCAAAAAATCATCTTAGAAAAAATGATTAACAAAAGATTCGTATCAAACCTTTTTTAATTCCTTTTATTTGCATTCGTAAACAAGAAGAAATTCAACTGGCAGCAATTGTTGTTGTTCCGCCCGTACACTAAATAATACACATGTGCACGTCTATATTATATATAATCCTACAGTATTCTTTACTTACTTTCTTATTGATATGATTTCAAAACCGTCAAAACCGTCAAAACCGTTCTCTGATTAAATGAATAATTTGCGGCAAATTCTTTATTAAATAAAATATTTTACACATTTACGGGTCAGATTGATTGCATCAAGAACTGTTTGATTTCTTTACGATATACACACCTTTGCGATACTTATTATGAGACGACAAAACAAACCTAGCGCATCGCATACTTTGAATATCACTTAAGCGCAAAGCACTGTATTCATCCTATACGTATTTATCCACTCAATAGACTGATATTAAGTGCACACATATATATATATAGTATTTATATATTTATCTATATGGATGGGAACGTGTATAAGCAACTACACTAGTGACTGCCGTTGTATTTTGAACCTGAATGAAAGGAATATGTTTACTTTTCTGAAACAGAAATTGAAAATTTTTCATTTTAATGACATATATGATGATATTTATCCTCGTGAGATGTTGTTGTCGCCGCTTTTGTTGCTGTTATTGCAATTTCTAACCATGGTTACTTTTGTTAGTTTCAGTTATGAATAGGTTGCCGGCTTTAAAGTCATATATCATCACCTAAACACATATATGTAAAAAAGGAGATTTATTTATAAATCAAGATTAAGTTTATAATTAGTTGTTTTAACTGTCAAAAGCTTTTATAATCATATGTAGGCAGGTATTGGTTGTTAAGCGTATACATATAACTATTAATTTTAAAGAGAAATGATTTTTGCAGTCATTCAAATCGATTATCTCTTCCACTAGAGATGTTTAAAAAAATAAGAAACAAAATTATATTTGGCTTTAGTCGAATCTTCGATACTCAGTGCGCGATTGATTCGTTCACTTCTAAAAAAACATTTACTTCTCAAACAATGGTGTACTATGGTCCACCATCTCCTTTGACCGATTTGGCTCATTTTCAAAACCAATCTGTGTGCAGGAACTTCCAAAAAGTTTTGTTAAATTTGAAGGCGACATCTTGATGCTAGCAATTGAGAGAATTCTGACCACAAGCAAACGGGCTTGCTTAGATTGCTGCCGTATTCGATATGTGCTGTATAAGATCTCTGAAGCTTCGTTCAACGTTTTAACAAAATGAATATACGTCGATTCTGCGATGGTGGGTGCAAAAAAAAGCTCTCCGAAACGAATATTTGGTTTAAATTGCGCGGAAATTTTTTCTTCCTTTTAATTCGTTTTTTTTTTTTGGTCAATTTATCTTCTTCTACGCATTTTAAGCTTACGTAAGAGGAAAAATTTTGGAAAGATTTTATGGTAAATCGTCTTATCTACTCTGGGAGCATTTTCCACACACACACAATGTTAGTTGAAAAACAAAAAGATTTAAAGGGCTAACCTACGAAAAGCGCAAATTTTTAATCATTTTTAACCATTCCCAGGAGCTACGTGCTTTGAATAACTAGATAAGTAATTGGATAGATAAAGAACAAAAGAAAGCGAGTGTTGTGATGCGCAGGAGAAAGGTGATCAGTTACAAGGATTTATCCGCTTTGATCTAATGTGAACCAATAAAGTCTTACTAGCTCTTTGCAGATCTACTAGATCTGAGGGCGCGATTATTTTGGTTAGGATATTGTGTTGCTAGATCGATTATTCGATCAAATCGTCGTAGAAGCTTTTAAAATCTCATAACGATCAAATCAATCAGGCTTCAATCTATTTGCTTCACTCTAGCGACCAATCGATCCTTTCACCCATGACGACCCTCACAGTGACGAGTGAAGTCTTCGTATTGAAATTGAACACACGACTTTTCTTGCTAATGAAATCGTTTGATATACATAGACATGGTTTAATACTTAATGTCTTAAATTTGTTCAAATGGCTGTGAAAAAAATAAGTAGATTTTGTTAAAATTTCTGAGGCCGCTGTAGATGAGGAACAAGGGAACGCATGCACGTATCGTGTATCATAAGTGAACGAATGATTGAAACAAGTACGAAATATACCGCTATAAAGACATAAAAAAAAGATGAGAATAAATAATGCAAATGACAATTTGCCATAAGTTTACCTTATCTGGTGTGAGCATCTCTCCTCCTCGCTCTCAGTGATATAACTCTCTCAATGTCAATCTCATAAATATATAATTTGTTTGTCATATAAAAGGCTCTCGAAGAAAATGGACATTGGTTTGGTAGTATAAATAAGCAAACAAGTGAACGAGTGAGTGGGCGGATGAATAAATAAATGAATGACTGAACGCTTGGTTGGCTAAAAGCAAAGGCACATACGTGTACGTAAAGACAACAAATATAAATGATACTGCCTGAGATAGTAGGTGTAAGAAAAAATAACATGCGAATGTATTTGTGTGCATTTTGTTTGCTTATCTGAACAGCTCAAAAGAATTTCCATGAATTTTAAATAACATTAATAAAGAGAAGGAACAAGAAAGAAAAAAAAAAAAAGAAAAAACAAAAAACAAAAAACAAAAAACAAAAAAACCAAGAAAAGAAAATATGAACAAAAAAGCAAGATTGATATTAAGTGCATCGCACGCAAACATCTACAATAAACTGTAAACGCCCCGAACGGTTAAGAAAAAATACAAAAAAAAAAAAAAAACGCAAAACAAAATGAAGAAAAAATGCAAAAATATATAATAAATAGCAATAAAACGCTATAACACTGCAATATAATAACCTGAGTAGTGGCTTTTGCACACTATTACCATTAAAACATCCATCTACACATGCATATATACCTTATATTTATTATATATTTTTATCATCAGCATCAATGCCGTCCCATCATGCACAGCACAGTCATCATCATCATCATCATCATAATATCGTACATATATATATATATATATATATATATATATATATATATATATATGCACATGTATGTATATACCCGTTAACTAGCAGCAGGCGGTTAAATATACTTCAACATAATGCCTGAGATATCAATACGGGCATAAAAACACAAAGACACACCTGACCAAACAACTTGTAATGACATGTAACATGAGACATTACGTCTGACTGACCAAAATGAAAAGAAAATACATTGATTGGTTTGATGGCCGTAGATATATAAACGAGGAAGAGAGAGAGAGAACGGGAGCAGCTATTGAAGAAGTCTAGCCGAAGTTAATGAAACGATTTAACCAGCTTGCTTTACAAGATTGAAACTCAACGTGTTATACTTTTCCCAAAGAAATTCTTTCTCTTTATCCCTCCCCTGCGGATCTTCCTTCTTTTCTTTTTTTTTGATTTGTTTCCTTTCTCGCAATTTTGTTTTTCTCTCTTTCCGTTCTCCACCATAAACATTGCTTTTAAACATTCTTCTTTTCCTTCTTGTTTTTCCTAAATATTCCTTGTTTTGGTTGTTATTGTTCGATGTCTTCAAAAAAAACATGTTCAACAGTTCATAAGCACAGCCAAGCCGCCGCTAAATGACTTATGCAAAGCACTGTTAACGGTGTGCGCGATTTGTTGGTTTGTCTATTAGTTGTGGCTTTAACATGCTTACACAGCTAAGCGTTAACGAATTGATTTTTAATATATATACGTTTCATTTCTTCATTTGTTCTGGACACAAGCAGGCAGTTAGACACTTCCATACACTGTTCGCGAGTGTTTTTTTTCTTTCTTTTTTTTTTTTTTTTTTTTTTCATTTTCATTTTTGATTTCTTTTTGCTTTCCTTTCTATCCTGTTGTTTGTAAACTGATGCACATTCAGGATGATTATGAATTCATTTACAACCTGTTGCCGCAGACATTTAACAAAAAAAAAAAAAAAAAAAAAAAAAAAAAAAAG
>KK502442.1:939434-970430 GCA_000688735.1 Glossina austeni
CTTTTTTTTTTTTTTTTTTTTTTTTTTTTTTTTGTTAAATGTCTGCGGCAACAGGTTGTAAATGAATTCATAATCATCCTGAATGTGCATCAGTTTACAAACAACAGGATAGAAAGGAAAGCAAAAAGAAATCAAAAATGAAAATGAAAAAAAAAAAAAAAAAAAAAAAAAAAAAAAAAAAAACAAAAAAAAATAAAGGTGTCATTGATGCACTCACTCATTTGCATTTTTCATAATGTCATGGTCCATTTTAATAGATTATAAATTATTTATATATTCATTCCCAGACCGTTACACAAACACCAATGCGTTGTGTTCAAATTCACACGTACCGGAGGTTTTTTTTCTCTTTTTTACTTGTGGAATTTTTCTTTAGTTTAAATTATGAAATAATGCGAATAGTCTTTAAAGAATAGTTAAAATTTATTTAAATAAAGTTGATGAAGTTGTTTAAAAAAAAAAAAATTAAAAGCATTTATAAAAATTCTAGATTCCATGGTTCGAAGGAGAGACATATCGTAAGTAAACTAAAGTTCACCATAGAATTAATGAAACTTTCTCACTCCCTTTTCTTCTCTTCTCATAAAGATAGCATGTTTAATATGTTTTTCAATGAAATATCGACCTTGAAGATGCTTCAATATAATCAACTTCTAAATTGTAAGGGGGCAGTCCTGGATAATTGTTTTGAAAAATTGCCCGAAAATACTTATTAACCGCTCTCTACCTTTTAGTTTACATGTGGCTGTGTATCCTTCATCGCTTAGCGTAATCTTTCAATGCTTGCAGGCTAACTTTGGGAATAATGATGGCCGGGTATATTATGCTAACAGGCCAAGTGTCTCTCCCTCAAGTTCAAAATATGCCTTGGAAAAGGCAAATACTCCACATCATAACAATCCGCTCGCTAAGAATGCCCTTAATATCATAGTTGGTAGCGTTTATATCCGCGTTTTGTTGAGTACTTACTAAGTTCAGCTATTTTCTTAGTTGTTCCGTTGAGACCACCATCTCTGCGGAGTTTAAATACTGCTAGAATAAGAAAAACAAACATTTTGAAAGATATTTGAAAAGTGGCTCTGCGTGTGATCATCTCAAATACTCTGCTTCAACTATAGGGATCACCAAAACTATTGCAGAACATGCAAAAGCTAAAAGGATCGCTTCTTCTTAATTGTGAATATTTTTACAAGTTCGTTAACACTAAGAGAAAGGTCGACATTCTCAATGTTGTTTAACTGATGCCGCATAATGCGCTAACTCCGTGTGATGGTCGTGCAATTGCAAATTCTTTCTTTGACCTCTTCAGCTGTAACTCTGCTACTGACAGTTTTGAGTCTAAAATTAAATAGATCCATATACGCACCTGGCCTGGTCTGAGGCCATTAAAACACGATCCCATCGTGTCATACATTCTTTTGTCGCTTATGAAGCTGCTATGCAGGGTAATTTCAAATAATTTTCATTTCTCCCTTTTTTCCGTTATTTTTGAGAAATTAGCTGTTTATCGCACTGTGAAAAACCGGGAATAGTTATGTAATTGACAACTACAAAGGAATCGACAAGTTAAGTGTTCTACCAAAAATTTTTTAAACGGACCACGTTCCCAGTCAATAAAGGATGGTTGCCCTGGGACTATTTCATCTTACTTCGACCATTTGTTTATGTCCCAAAGCAGTTGAATTGAATTTGAATTTCATATGTTAATCTTTGATGAGAAAAAACACAAATCAAACTCAGGATTACGACCGCTTTCCTCAATCGAAAAAAACAATTCGTTGGTGGTTGGCGGATTTTAAATGAGCGTCTCGTATCGACATCGGCTTTGCTGAATGCAGTGAACGCCTCATCGCAGAGATCGCTACACTAGAAAATAGCAAGAAAGTCTTGAAAATTTTTTCTCCATGAGCCAAAAGTGAGGTATAGCTGGCATAGTAAAGATTTCGATATGAGAAAGCATGAGATTTTCCAAAGCTTTATCGCGTTTACTCACAGTCGCGCAAATGCAAATGCGTATCACAAACCGATAGCCACATAAGCAAAATTGTATGAAATTAAGTTCAAATAGCTGCCCCATCCACCGTATTCGCCACACATCTAGCCTTCAATGGACATTATCTGTGTACGAATTTTAAAAAGATTGCACAATGGAACCTGGAGCCTATTTCGAAGTATTGAATTACCTCAGTCTTAAAAGAGACTTTGTTGATGAGTAGAATGAAAGAGTAGGAATACCCATCGACCTAAGCTAAATCAAAAATATGCAAACACTTTGCTTACCGAATAAGCGCCAGTAGCGAGTAAGAGAACTTCTCTTCTTGACTCTTCTTGATAATAAGTTTGTTACTCCGTGAGCTGTTGTTCAAGAATTTTTGGAATTTGTGGCAAAACCCACAAGTAATATGATGCGTTACTGATCGCCGTTGGTTAAAACGAAGTTGAACGTAGTAACTCGAACGATTGGTTATTCGGATCATTGACTTAACGAAGTCAAGGACGCAATTTATCGACGAGAAGATTTGCTCGATGAAAACCGTCAGCTTCACCTTTACGGCTTAGAACATATGCACTGATATTATATTACATTAGAACTAACTGTTGTTAGCGCTTCTGTCTTTTGCTTAAGTCATTTTTCAAAACCCTAAGATTAAAGCTACGTAGAACTGTTTTATTGCCTACAAAGGCAATATACATACGATGAGTTCGACCTTTTAGAGAACCAACATTCATTCCTCATTTCAATAATTTAGAAAAATAATTGAGTCAGGCATTCTTCCGGCAATAAACGATAAGCTCTGGCAGATTGATTCAAAAGTTTACCTATAGTTCACACGCAAAATTAAACATAATTTCACTAACTAATAGCGTCTTGTCTTTAAAATATTCAATGAATTGTGAATAACAATAAACAAACGAAATACTGCTGGTTCGAATGTTGTATCGTTGTGTTGCAAGCTGTCAAGAGACGCCGTCTAATCTCAAAAGAAAAACAAGTTCCGTGGTACCATCATCAGCGTCATACCAATTAATATAAACCTGATAGGTCAGGTTTCTCTTAATCCGATTAATTCTAGTTGAACTTCGAACAAGGGAGACTATCATGATTCGATTTTCTTCTGAGCTGAGAGCGTAGTTGTTACGATAACCGTTGAATAAACTGACAATAGCTGATTAGATCGTTGAATCTTCCGAGGAATTTGAGTGAATGAAATCGAGCTAAATTTTCATATTTTGGACTGATCTTGATCGCTCCTCGCTGGGTGTATATCGAAGAGAAGTCGAGAGAGAATTTCTTATTTAAACGAAACGACTTCCCAATCTATCGGAGCCAACAAGATATAAGCATAAGCAAGTAATGCATTTTTTGGATTCCCTTTGCACTGAATGCGCTACATGCAAAAGTGGATGAACTACGGTATGCTTTCTTAGTTAAATGTGGATAGAAGGGCAAAGAGTTCATTGAATTGCTTGCCATTTTTGAACGGAATCAATCATCCATACGATATGCTGCATTTATATATATGTGTATGGGTGTGTATGGGTGTGTGTGTGTGTGTGTGTATGTGTGTGTGTGTGTATGAACACTTCCCAAAAATTTATTTACCAGTAAACAGAATGCCTTTCCTTTTAATCTGCTTAATAACGAAACGATATCAGCAATTAATTACAACTCCATTGAAATACCGTTAGAGAAATAAGTAAGAAAGAGAGAGAGAGAGTAATGTAGAGGACCCATATATGCAAGTGAACGTGCTAGGGGAAGAAGGGGAAGTGGAAGCGAATAGGAGTTATGGGCAAACCAAACACATGTCATGTGCCTGCCCAGAAAACTGCAATATGTACCGTTAAGTTCAATTAAATAGCGTTCACTTACACACACAAATAATAACAAGACACAAATGAAAAAAAAATAAAATAAAATAAAAAAAAAAAAAACACCGAACAACACAGACAATTGCAAATGTTCGTTCAAGGAAGTGCAGAACGAACGTGCTTGTAGACGTGCGTTTTTATTTAAAGTATTATCCGGCCCAACAAACGAAGCGATCAATGCAGCACATCTATGTAGATGAGTTTATACATATAAGTCTGTGCATGAAAGAAATGCATCCGGTTACAGTGAAACATATACATTTTTATTATAATTATTTTTTTTTCAATTTTTTTTTTTTTTTTTTTTTTTTTTTTTTTTTTATATCCACACATATATCATATTTATTTTATGAAGGAATAAGCGAGTTTACGTGTATTTGCGTTTTCTGTGTATGGCGTATTATTAATTGTACAACGGGGTGATAATTTGTTAATTTTGAAAAAAAAAAAGAAAAGAAAACAAGACAAGGATAACATAAAACATTATGACCTGTTTGTTAAAATTAAAGAAAAACCTGTACTTTAGTTGTACAACTAAGAAAAAAAAAAAAAAAAACCTATCCATTAGATAAGGAAAACCGTTTTTTTTTTTTTTTTAAGAATTCTAGATAGTGAGGTTGCAGCCGCAGCCAGTCTCTGCTCCTGCTTAACGAACGCGATTTTTTATAACTGATATTTATGAAGAATCGAAGTTTATTTTTTGCCAGGAAATTGAGAGTAAGTAGTGTATGAAAAGATTAATTAATCTCTTAAAAAATCAATGGAACAATTTAAATATTTATGATGGGACTATAACAGAATGGATTAAGCATCTATGCATGCACGGTTTTTTTTTTTATTTAATTTCAAAATCGAAATTACTTTTAATGCAGCAAGAAACTGACTGAAAACCTACTCAGAACTACATTCGCTAATAAATTATTGATTAAAGTAACATACGGTTTTAAAAGACCATCATTCTCCATCCAACATCTCATTAGATCATCATAGTGACTGACAAAGCCGCGAAGCCGCGGGTAATCGAGCCGAAACTTATTTCAAATATGTTTGCAAAGTTTATTGCGGATATCCATTTGAAAACCCGAAAGATATCCAATGAGATAGAATGAATTTTGGCAACCTCGACATCCTCGTAGTTGGTTAAAGCTTGGGTATCTGCGTGAAGGCATGTCAAACGGATAGCTTCCGATTAACAAATATATAAAAACAGTGTTGAAGTTACTTAGCTTGCAAGGAAGAAAAGTGAAGTTTACTCCCAATTCCACTGCATTTTAGAAGTTTATTCAACTATATCGTGGAAATTTCGACTATAAAATAGGATTTTTTTAAATTAAAAGACCAGATTATTAAAAAAGATGATAGATGATATTTAAAAAGAAGACTCAATAGGCTCGATCGAGTAAGCTTGGTCTTGAAACAACTGAGAGCTAAGAATTTCATTACCAAATAGTGTTTGGAATCATTCGGACAACGTTGAAAAAACACCCTATCAATCCTCTATCCGCACATACGTGCGTAAACCATATTCGTGAAGTTGTGACAGACGGAACTGGTTGTAAAGTCGCGCCCAACATCAGGAAAGGTAACACTGCGCGTTCGAAGAAGCTTCAAAGCCAAGATGCTTGAGGGAAAAATTCGTTTGCTAAGGGAAAAATTCGAAGCATATGAGAGAAAACGATTGGTATACTCAGCTAATGCCGACAACACTTAGTGATTTTATCCCCTTATTAGTTTAGATTTCAAGAATCGCAAGAAGGAGTGCTGATGCCGACAATACTTTCATTGATAATTAAGTATGCAATGAAAGGATTTTTTACAGGCCATTGATGCACTTCCGGATATGGTGATCCCAGTACCGCTACTGTCAACATGTACAATAAAACCGAATTGAACAGAAAACATCGTGGTTTGCTGCAAAGACTTGTACTTGTAATTGAAGCCGATAAGAGAACTGCATATAACCCGAAATGGTATACTTTACACTATTATGCATCCGTTGTAGATATCCTTTAAACAAATATACCCATAATGAACCTAATTAGTGCGTTCGCTTTCGCAATTAAAAATTTGTTCAACCAACTAGGGATGGATTTGCTTTAGACAGAGAATCGAAATGGAACTTTTAAGTATACTCTTGCCACAAAGTTTGAGAATGGATGAGATTTGTCTGCAACCCCGTCCTAACAAGAAAAAAGGTCAAGCAACCTCAGAGAATTTACCAGCGATTATTTGATGCCGCCATTAATATCGATTTGGCCTCCAGTATAGCGCTCCATTAAAACATACTAACACATACTTGATGGTATATGCAGAACAAAATAGAAAAGAACGATATGTATATATGTGCATATATATAAATATATATATATATATATATATATATGTTGACCTTAGGTGTTTATCACAGGAAACCTTAAAATTTATTGACTGCAGTCATCACAAAACAAATCTTTCGGATTTATGCACACAGACAGGCAGTGGCTTGCCTAGCACTAAAGTTCATCCGTGTAATATGTTTACTATTATTATTATTATTATTATTTTCTTGCTTTTACTCGTGCATCGTTTGTATCATTTTATCTCTTTAAAGTGAACTTATGGCAGAAAGCAATAAAAAAAAAAAACAACCAGCAATTGCAACAACAATAAATAAACACTAGCGAACAGGTACCAATGCGGAGATTAGCGTATGAAAATATTGTATTATATGATGTAGTTGGTGGTGGAATTGTTTATGTTTGTCTGTTTTTTGTTGCATTTAATTCTGTGCAATGATCGTTGGGTTATATGGCGGGAAGGCGTTAAAAGTATTTTGTAGTTTTAAGCTCTTAAGTCAACATTTAGCCACGACTACCGTGTTAAACGAATAACTACATATTTTGTACATGAGAATATACCAAAAAAGTGCGCACAAACACATACACAGATATGTACTGAGAGTTTTATACATGGAAACACTACAAATATTTTAACTTATGTAATGATTGTATTGTTCGTAGACACCTGAAGGTTATCTTGGAAATATTAACAATTTTTGCTTTTCTAGTGAATTCAGAAAACAAGGCAAAAAAGAAAAGAAAAACGCTCTCTTTTACACGATATGTTTTCTTTTGTCTGCCTTTCAGTTTCCACGTGTAATCCTCTGTCCGTCTATCGGTTTGTTCAATCGTCCGTCCGGACGAGCCCTGCGCTTGGCGGTATAAACATTTTCTATGCCAACCCCAATAGCAACACTTCATGTCATATTATAAAAGGAAATAATAAAATTTTCATATAATAATAGTAAATGCAGCGAAAGAGCAACAAAAAAAAAACAAAAACAAAAACAAAAACAAAAAAGTCAACATTTAGAAAAGAGACTTGCTTAAAACTGTCGGTTGTTTTGTCGCTTATTTGTGCTGCAGTTAGTTCAATTTAAGTCAGTTATCTTTTCCTACACACTTACAAAACGTACATATACACACGTTACGACAAACACAATCTTATACACTTGTTTTAATTTATTTTGAATTTATGCATAACTTTACTAACCAAAGAAGTTTGTGATATTTAAACAAGAAAAAAAAAAAACAAAATAAATAAATAAATAAAAATAAAAATAAAAATATAAAACAAAAAAATCTAATTTTCATCTAAAGAGTAAAACCAACAAGTAACAACAACACCAGCAATATGTTTTCCGTATATTTCGATTTATTACAATTTTTTTTTCTTTACCACACCATACCCAACAGCAAACAACAGCTCTACACTTGATGGTATTATGTTTATAACCGATGTGTATATAGTTGTGTTGTATTTCTTGTAATTAAGTTGTTAAGTTCAAGTTGTTGTTTTATCGCTTTAAAATATCAAAGTAATCTTAACACATACATATATACATATATATATATATATATATATATATGTATAGTATATTTACATACATATATATATATATATATACGATATTATTCATAAAGGTGTACACATATTTGTGCTCGTGTGTGTGTGTGTGTGTGTGTGTGTGTGTTTACATGTTTGTAGGGCTGTGCAGTTGTTTTGCTGCTATATTGTTAATTTTTGCATTTAATTATAATATAATTTTTGGTGGGTTTTCTAAACAATGCATTTAATAATATGCATAACCCGTTGGTCGTCTTTCGTTCATTCTATAATTTGTCTCTTTCACTCGATTTGCTAAAAATATGATCATTGATGATTGATTAAAATTACATTAAATTTACAGCAAAATAAAACATACAATGGATGTTAATCTTTCACATAATTACAGGGTAAGCTGGTCTGGTCTGCAGGCATCAATTGTTTGTTTCATATGGCGAAAGAAACGCAATTTTCAAGGTAATAATTGTGATAATTCATCAAAACAACGTTTCACGCATCGCTTTATCGTAATATTTAATTTTCTTTTTTTCACATCTTTTCACTTATTAAGCGAAATTTCTTTACTAATACAATAATAATTGCGTAGATAGAATATAAGAAAAACTCGTTTGTTATTAACAATAAAAACATTTTAAGATGATCCAAATCATGGATCGCCAACGGATGAGTTCTTTGTAAAGGGGTTTTGATAAATTGTCTTATCAATTATATAAAATTTGAAATATTTTCGATTTCAGATATTTGACATTTAAAATATCGTCACTATAAACTCTCGAAAAGAGAGAAATCTTGAAATTTACATAAAGATGCGAATTGGAAATTTATTAGCGATGTAATTGAAAAATTCATGAAATAAAGCCTTGAGAGTTCTTCATCTTCATCTCTCTCTCCTTCTCACTCTCTCTCTCTCTCTCTCTCTCCATCTCTCTCTGTATGCCATTTTCTATTTATATCTCTCTTTCTTTATAGACGAACCATAAAGCTTTTTACATGGGAAACCTTTTTTTAGCCTTTAGATAAGCATTTGGGATTTAAATACACGCAGAACTCAATGCGTAAATATTCACTTTAACGAGACTAAAAAATCGGTCTTCGGGGAAGAAATCATGTGACCGTTCATAATGGCCGAATCGAAGGACTTGGTTGGAGATTTGCAAAAGCGTGCATAATATGATGTAAATCACGCTATATGTGTACGTAAGAGAAAAGGCCGGCAATTAAAAATTGATATTCATTCCAATCTCACAGTTTATTGCTTCGATTTCGAAAAATACAAAATTCCAAATCCACAAATTATAAAAGCTATATATATATTTATATATATAAACTGCTGATGATGAAAGCATTTCAAAATTGTCTCATGGTTTTTAACTATTAACAGGGGAACAGAATTGCTTTCAAAATATTATTAGCGATTGGAATAAGTTCTCCGCCTATTTTGAAAACACTCATGCATTTGTAGCAGACATGTCTTAACTTACAATGCACATTTCTCTGGCTCATTAGACCAGAATTTAATGTCTAAGAGGGATTTACTAATTTAAGAGACGGACCCAAAGGCCGACAGAGATGGATAATTGAATCGGCTTAAAATTGAATGCAGTTTATTATCTTTTATAATTTTGCCATTCTACCGATATACGATTCTGATGTATTTTAATGAGATCAACGCGTGTTTAGCTGTCGAAGAGACTTGTAGAAAAAGGGGAAGCGACAGGCGTTAGATACGACTCAGCAAAGCAAGAATCGAAATGCGCCTCAGCGTTCCTATAAACTATACATACATACATTCTTGATCAGAGTTCACTAGTCTAGATCTAGTTCGTTGCAATCCTTGAGATAGAAATTTAAAATTTGTTAAATATCAACTTTGAGAATCATAACATACGAAGGGGAAGCGATCCGTTAAAAAAAACATATTCGCAACTTTAATAATAATTTCCAATGGCTATCGTTCGAATATCGGCTACAAATCGAAGAGTGCAATGCCTGACTGTACGTACGTACACAGGCAGGCGACAGAATCGCAATTAACACAATATTTTGTAAATTTTGCCCGTTTGGCTGCTCTTGCGGGTACGCTGTAGGGCATCGATTTTTGCTGCATATTAAAGACCGATCTAATTTAAAGCTTAAATATTTTGCATAAAGATTTTCTCAAATAGTGCATACATCCAAGGTCCACGCCAAGGTTGCTTGCATTAAGCTGTGGGCGTGCTTTTCATTTATTATTATTATTTTATTTTTTTTCTCTTTTTTTTTTACACAAATCATTAAAACTTGAGGGCCAAGTTGATTATAAATTACATAGTTTATGGCAAGTTTTGCGGCAGTAACAACACATATTTGTGTACGTATAAAAAATATATAAATAAATCTTATTTCTGTAAAAACATTTTATTTGAATTACAACCATAATTATGGGGACCAACAATAGAAGAAATTTTAAAAAGTTTTTTTTTTTTTTACCTCGGCATAAGAAAGCAATAAAATTCTGTACGCTTGGGGGCGAATCTCTTGGATATTGATTACTCCTCGCTAATATATCAAAATCGCAATTGTTTTTATTATCGGTTTTTTTTTTTTTTTTTGCTAATAACGGCTGAACCTTGCGCATTACACAGCCATTAATGCATATCTCCATAAGCTATAAAATGGTATACTTAAATATCTTAATAGTCGGAAATCAAAGAATGTGTCATGTTCAACAAACACATATTTAGGTATGAAACTCTTGCACTTTTTCGACTTTTTTTATCTGCCTTACAAACAGTGAGAGGTGCCGCGCCGTGTGGATGAGAAAACATTCTGCTCAGCATTAATTGACGTGATGATTGACGGCCGTCAATATCTTAGGTCACTTCCATCATTTGTTTACACATTACAATGACCCTACACTTACGCTATTTCCGACACAATGCCGAAATTTGAATTTCATGTGCTTTTCGATGGGAAAAAATCCAGTGTAGGGTTTAAAAAATGTTGCGGCAAGACTTGTGCGTGAAAAACATCAATTCGTTCGTGTCTTGCTTGATGTGAAACGATGTCGCAGAGACACCGATGATACTAAACGCACTGGATACCCAAAAAAGGTAGCCACACCTCAAAAAAAAAGGACCTTAAAAATTCCTTTTGATAGTCGAAAAGCGAAGCAGGATTAAATAGTTGACATCCTAAAGAAACCTAAGGAAGTATTTGAAAATCGGAATATGAGCAAGTTTCGAAACGGGTTGCCATAAGTCGATGACTATATATAATGACTATATTGACTATATTATTGCATAAATCAAATCTCGACTCGCTTTCCTTGACGCATCATATTCTGAAAGAGTCGCCAGCGATAGACTTTCAGCAAATTACTATACGACACATAGTTAGTCCCGTCAAAAATCTGTAACTCACGTTTGCAAGAACACGTAGCACAACTTGTGTTGTTTAGGTAAATCTTCCATTGCGAAAAGCTTTCATTAATTGAACGCTTTGAACGCCTTAAGTCAACCTTTTGCAATTAGCTAAGCGAGTAAATCAGTACATAATTCAAAAAATCGCCTTCAATTTCGAATCCATATGCTATAGGAATCGTTTAAAGATCTTGAATTGTTTGTGGTGCCTTCGCTATAGGCATATATCTCTCCATTCGCTGCAAAGTGCTTGCAAAAGCAAAAACAAAAATTTCCTTAACGTTGATAACAACGTTGTCGTCTTTTATAGACTTACTGTCACCATATTTTCTTCTTTAAACACTTCTTGCTTGTTGTGATATTTTTCTTTTTATTTCTTATTATGAAAATATAAAAAGACAAAATGTATTAATTTATGCTTATGCTTGCGATACTTCGCATACTTATACATAAAATAGTTTCGTTGTTTCGTTTTTTCAATGATTTTTAAATGATATTTTTTATCACTGATCGAATCATGAAAACAACATCATAATCGTATACACACACACAGGTGTATAAAATACTTACTTGAATTTATTTAATATATTATGTATTAAATAATAATAATAAAGAAGTAAAACAAACAATTACTTTGCGAAAATTTATTTTATTTATATTACGAATAGTACGCAAGCAAAGAATATTTATTTTATTATACACTTCGATTAGCAATGAAAATATGAATACATAAGTGATTGTGATTGAATTTGTCGATACTTATTGTTAACGTGGCCGGACGTAAATCGTTTTTCGAGGCTTTTAATATTTTTTGTGTTTGTTGTTCTTTTTGCGTTATGCGCTAATTTTCACTGCATGTCTATTACTACAGGAAGTGCAAGCGAATAACTCAAAAGAACTAAAATCAGAAATCGAAGACCTATAGCAATAAAGGTAGAAAATCAGAAAATTAGAAAAAGGGATTAGCTGAATAAAAGAAGAGATCACAAAACGATATTGAAATGCGGTTTTTACTTCACTGTGTAATTCACCTCTGACTTCAATTCATTTAGTAATAACTGATGGAATCACCTGAAAGTGGAATATTATGCTCGTGTTCAACTCAACGAAACCTTTGGTAAAGAACGCTCACATCCACTATGCGCAAAAAGATAACGTAAGATGTGCCATAAAACGACGGTGCTGGACCAAATGCTGCAAAATCTTACCAACAAACGTTAGAGAGATTAAACTGAGATCTGTTTCCTTGTTTCTTCTGACTAACATGCGTATCGATTACTGTCCCACCTTAACATTAGTCATTTCGTCGATAACTATAAGGGATCGGTTGTACTAAGACGATGCCAATAGTGATTAACGTCAGATAATACTTTCAAAATCAAGATCTTCCACACTGTGTTTTTAAAATAAACTTTGCTCATGGGATGAATTGAGGGACTTGAGGGAAAAAAATGTTGACATAATACGATTCGTCTGAAAAATTCCGTTCTTTTTTATTTTCTTTTTGTTTTCATTACTTTTTCCTTCCTAAAAATTCTCTTCTTACATATCTCTAATTAAGATTTTCGCCGTTTAAGATGGGTAACCATTGCGAAATATTTTCTTGACGATTTTTATGGGATTAAGAGAAAAAATAATAGAGCAATTTTTAAAACCATTGCGATGGGTGACGACCCATTTTTAAGTATCCAACAACACCCTACAACTGTTCTGAAAAGCCATTGTATGAGAAGTGGTCGAAAATATGATCCGAAGAACCAGTTCAATAGCGGTTATCCTTGGATCAAAACACATCACTTTACAGAATATTATCGAAATTGCGACATCGCGTAAATCATCAGTCGGACAGACGGACGGAAAAGCTTATATGGATTCAGAAAGTGATTCTGAATCGATTGGTATAGTAAACAGTTGGTGTATCTCAATTCCTTCGGGCTGTTGCATAAATCTGCACAAACTTAGCCATGTACCATAAGGCGTGTAGAGTAGAGTCATTCTCAACCAAGATATTAAAGAAGTTAAGAAAAAACAATGCATCCGTAACCGTGAAGGATTTTAAACAGAAGAAAATTGGCGAGCAACAGCGTAGTTGGGCTTTAAAATTTTATAAAAATTCGTGTTAACATTAACCGAAAATTTAGTGCAAGAATGGTTCTAATCAACCAATTTAAACGTCCATAAATACAAAAAGCGAGAATCTAAAATTCGTTTTTCCTTTATTTACATTTCATTGAACATTTTTTATTAAACTTTTATATATATATATATACATATATGTATATAATATTTTTTAAAAGCCCCACAACATGCACTATGTTTACATGAATCTTTTGCCTTGGCTTCAATGGGTTTCATGCGGTTTTTCGTTAGCCATGCCATTACAAGCATATTTGATTTTCAATTAGATTAACATATTTAATGTTATGCTACTCTTTGCTCCTTACGCTTCACCGTCTCTTCCTTTTTTATCATCGCCTTCATAAGCCTTATGTACACGTTTAATATGTCCCCGTTCGTTTGCAGACAAATCGCACGTTCACCTACATTGCTGCTGCCATTTGTGCATGCGCATATATATATACATACATACATACATACATACATACATATAACTGCGCTGATAGCAGAAACTGTCGCCTCTCTAATTCAATTAAATAAAATTCTTAAGCGACTTAGCGCCAATACATGTATGTTAATCTCCTTTAGCTAAGACCACATGGTGAGCGATACGCACATAATTAAACTTCACGACGACGGTGCGGGACAAGTGAACGCATTTTATTATATGTATTAGCAAATGTTTACATCGACTTTAGTCTGCGTGCATCTGTATGTATGCATTCATATATATCTATGTGAGATTGTTTCTTCAATTTTAGCTCAGTTGCGAATATGATACGTTTTTGCTTTTCTTCTTCATTTAGGAAAATTCCCTTAGAAGAAAGAATATTGAGCAGAATTTATTTCACTTTTTATTACCTTAGACGAAAAAGTGGAGAGTATCTTCACTATGACAAAATGTTTGCAACACCCCAGAGGGAAACTTCATACGTAAAAAGTATATATAGGGTTGATCAATATCAAATGCTAAATCTGTCCGTTCGTGCGAAGTCTATGTGAAGTCGGTCGGCTCCAAGTTTGACAGAAACATTCCGAGTTTTTCGTTACCGATGCGTATAGCAAATGGAGAGAAAGGAAAAAGGTCACCCTCTGCCCTCGAATATTACAGGGTATCGAAATATCATTTATTTTGCTTTTTTCTAGAGGAAGGGATTGATATAAAAGCCCCACGACCCACGACTATACCGAATACAATGTTCTTATGAGTTTTCTTTGCAAAAATGTTTCTTTAATTAATATTAATTTATATTTTAAAAAAATTAGCCTAAGCGATGCGAATTTACTCATTCAGCTTAGTTACCATTTTTCGCTTCTAAGCGATCCGACACCAGTCCCTTTAAATTGAAACTATTGTTGTGTTGTGGCTCGATAAACCAGCAATGGTTTCGATTATCATCCCAAACTAATCTAACTGCACAAATAATACGTGTTTTCTTAAAAGTTGGTGAACCATTTCATAATTGGAACAAACCAATTTAACACATCTGGACCATATTTGAAGCTTTATGCGTAAACTATTGGCTTCGTTGTAGAGTTTGTTTTGCGCCACGATTTTCACAAGGGAAAGCTTTCGAAATAAAAACTTGGCTTAAAGTTGAAATCGTCGGGTATCATACGATATTTAAAGGTTTTGATGTAAAAGAAAAAAGTGGATAAAATCTGGATAAAATGTTAAGGTCTTGGGAGCAGTTGTTCAATCTGAAGGGCATCAATGAGCAAAGAGCCCGGAGCTAAAGAAAAATACATTTTTGGTATTGATAACGTTGGAGCCGGTGACGTTATGTGATCTCCAAAAAATAGCCGCTATGAGATTTGCCGCAAAGAAGTAGCGACGGAAATACGATACAAAACCTTGAGGTATTTTAAAAAAAAAAAACTTCGTTTATGATTTTTCTTTAAATTTTTCTTTACTTCTTAGAAACATAAGCGAATTCATAAAAAAAATGTGAACAATTTTAACATTCGATCTACGAGAAAGAAACACGACTTGTGTTTTAGATATTTTGGGCGTCATTCCGCTCAACCACTTAGAAATATTAATTTACGATCTCGAGGAAATTGCATTCACTTTTAGGTGATTTTCTTACCTAATTCCAGGGTGAGTAGTTCTAAAATTTTGCAATGAAGCCGCAACGTGTGTGCACGGAAAGATAAACGTTATTAAAAGAGGAACTTGCTTACTTGACATCAGTGTATGGACGCAAATGTGGGGAATTGCGTGTGCGTATCCATATTTTTTTTGTTTTTTTTTTTTTTATTGGATGACCAATCACTCAAGGAATGTCTCACATTCGTGTAAGACGGTGAGGGTCGGAAAGAAGTGAGGAAAGAAGAAGTGATAGGGAACCGCGACCGCAAGGCATAGTGAATGTGTGCCTAATCGTTAAGTATTACGCTTTTAATGACAGAACACTCACTATAACTATGATCGCAGTAAACTCTACCGCATTGAGATGTGAGCCCGCGAACCACTCGGTAAACGTAATTAAAGCAATTGTCCTCCATAACAAAAAATATCATTGTTTAAGGCATGGAGGAAAGCGCACAAAATTTAAACAATTCATTTATTATGTGATAAGTTCGGTGATGCAATTACTTAACAAAAAATTCCGATATCGAGTGATCTCCAGGGAGCTGTCACTTAATATCTTTGGACTACTTTTTGTAGAGTTACTTGCAGTCGTTGCTCCGTAGCAATAAATCAGTTTTAATTTATGCATTAAAAATGAATGCTGAACGCTCTGTTGGTGAATGGTCGTGGTAGCCATTTGAATGACGTTGTATTTCAATCTTAACTGAATCGAATATACGGCAATATACAAAAAAAAAAAAAAAAAAGAAGAAAAATTATATAAAATATTCTCTCTCTTTTCCTCAATTTGGTCAATTCGTTTAGTGCCTTCTTGTTTAACGTTACACTTTTATTGGATCACTTGCATTCCTTTTTCAACTTTTTTACCACAACATATTGGATCGCGTCTAAGACTTTGGATTATTTCGACGAGGCTTATCTCTCCGTCCATCATGTGCCTTCTTGTCATTGGAAGTATATGACGTTTAGCAATAGTATTTTACAAAATATTGAGCTAATTTGGGTAGTCTTTAAAAATTAGCTTTGACGACAACTGCAACATTTTTCGACTATTCGTCGCATTCGAAATACATGAGTTACAATAGGGAAGACGTTATAAAGCAATTTGAACGAACTGAAACGTTCTCGAAATTTGGGAGAGAAGCAACAGTTTTCAAATATTTATTTTCTATGACTTACAAATAATTGCAAATAACGATCCACACGAACGAGAGACACGACCGCACGCCCTAAACTTGGACCGTAAATTCGCTTATTAATACAGCTTGAGGCATAAGAATACGTTTTGTATCTTTTTCTTTTCTTTCCTTTTCTTGTTTTCTTTTTCCAATTTCGCATTGAGGCCCCAAGTCTGTTGATATAGTTAAACCATATATATAAATAAAGCTCGGCTTTTGTCTTTTTTCATTTAGTTTTCAAATCATGCATACTTGCGTGGATATGTGTACAAACTGAATGTGTATTGCATTGGCCTTAAATTATAAGCAAATGGAAGGAAAAGAAACACTGGGCTGTTCTTTTTTTTTTTCCAAAAAGAAATAATCGCGCGCATTACTTTGCATTTGCATTATTTCATGATCTGCAATGTTGAAAAGTTCAAAAGGGCCAAAAAACATTAGCAGTTGCAGTCGCAGTCGCTAAGTAGCAGAGTGGGATACGTGCGCAGATATGTGCGCATATCTGTATGCACTTATATGCCTCCTGTTCATTTATTGGGCTGTATGACCATAAACGATACGAAAGGTTTTACTTTACTTGTCCATATCTTATGCATATATAACATACATATGTACTATTGCTATTGTTGCTGTTGTTGCTGTTGATCTTTTGATCGTTGCATGTCCATCAGATCCATATGAATTGTGTATAGTTCGGTTGTTGTTATTGTTACTTTAAACATTTTCTTTATAGTGAATTTTTTTTCCATTCAGCAATGGTTTGCACACCGTATCCTGGACAGACATAAGTTAGCGCGCGATTATGTTTTAAAGTATATATGTATCTTTATATTACAAGTATTTCATTTTATATAGCAATCGACAGAGAATCTATTAATTTAATCATCCTTTTTGCAACGCTCAAGGAAATGCTTCATAAGCATAAAACTAACAGCGACATAAACTCGCGGTTGACTCCAGCATTTCCATATAATAGATTAACTAATTGTACCAATTTTCTCTAAATCAATGTAGTTTTTATAGGCAGAGAAATCTATTAACCTATTGAATATGATCGCGTTAGTTGCTTAGCTCGTCCTGTGTTCTCGATATTCATCGATTATTTCTATTATCTTATTTAATAGACTTGAAGCGTCACAATCGTTAAGTACGGATGAGGAAAATTAAGTATAAAAATTTATATTTAATTGAAGGTAAAAATGCTTTTCAATTATAATTAAAAATTATGAAAATCTATAAGCACACAATTAATAAAAATAAAACCTCTTTTTCTCTCATTCTCTCATTCTTTGGCGTTTCATAGGACGAGCTTAAAGAAATAAACTCTACAGCACAGATACACCCTAGTCCGGAAGGGAAACGGAACAGAGGCCCAAATAAAAGCATCAAAATTGATAAACACAATCATTCCATCTAATGGAAAACTTATGCAAAAAGCTTTGATAGAAATTTTTCGTCCACCTAGAACTCAGCAGAGAGCCGAGCTTCTTTCTCAAAACTATTTGCATCAAAACGACAATACGACATATAATTATATTATATTGCGAGTGTAAACGTCTTTTATAAGTCATTTTTAAGGTAGAGCGCGTCATTCTCTGTGAATTGTCCATGTCATCGAAATGACTATAAGAAAGAAAGAAAACCTCACTAATGGGAATCGTTGCTAAAATATCCGAAAAATCAAAGGTCACGGCGTATGCCAAACGAAAGTTGATGAAAATGCCAAATCATCTATGGCTTGCTCATAATGGGGAGATAAACTAATTAGCTGGCAGCATCCAATAAGTCGAAATGACGAAATGGCAACGAAGAATGATTTTTCAGGAAGGAAACTCATCCATCGTTGAATCGGAATGTCGACTATTGTGCCATTTTCGTTCAGGAACTTAACCAACAAATTTTGCATATCGCATATATGTCGAAGTAACCTAAGTCGTATATTACCGTCTTGTTCGCTCGTTTTTATTTCTTTTTTTACTCTTTAAAAATTCTTGTTGTTGTTGTTGTTGTTGCTTTAGATAAAATCAAAACATTGACCGACTAACAACTGTAAAACTAACCGTTTATCTGTTTGTTTGTTTGCATGTCTGCACATATGTATATATAAATATTGAGCGCTTGTGTGTACGTGTGCGCACACATTGGTATTAACGGTATTAAAAGCAAATGATTTCGGTTAAGAAAACATGACATTTGAATTTGTGGTTAACTTTTTTACTTTTTATACTCGACACCGAAGCTTGGAGTGCGGTATATTTATGTTGCCGCAAAGTTTGCAACATCCCGAGGCAACTTTCAAAGACGGCATAAATTATATATACTCATGACCATTATCCGATTTTGAATTTATTGTCTGTGCATGTCTGTCCATCCGTCCGTATGTCCGTTTTAGTGTGGGCTTGTAGCCCACTGCATTTTCCCGCTCGAGCAAGTTAAAATACCCGCTTCACACTTGACCTTGTAAGTTTTACGCTTAAAAGGATATTGAAAACGGTCAGAACACACGCCTATCATACAATATAAACTGAAAGCTTGTTTGCTTCCGTATTGTAATCTAAATTTTTCGTTTCCTCTACAATTTTTTCAAAATATATATATTTGTACTACTTGTCTGCCTTTCTTTTTTTTGCTTTTAATTGGTTTTCTTATTTTTTTTGAATATATGTTTTCTTCGCGAAACGTCTGACTAGCGAATAAAAGTTAGTATACTTAGTTAGATTTAATGCTGAAATCATTAAAAGACTTTGATTAGCGCATTTTATAATTTGGTAAATGAAAGCATACCACAATTTCAGTGAATATGTTTTGGATAAACAACAAAGTGCCGCAAACTTCTGCAATTTTACGATATATTAAATACATTTTGTTTAAAAGTTTTTATTTCAATTTTTTTTGATTTCCTTTAACTTTAAACATCCTTTAATATAACGCTAAGGCAACGTAAATGAAAGTATTACGTCTTCACGATAGTGGATATGAAAATGTAGAGCATTATTCGATGCGACTTCAATCAATGGCGAAATTTTTCAATTGACTTTTGCCTAAGTGTTGACTCATCTTTGGCATCTTCTGAACAATGCTTTGTCTCTGCTCGTTTAATGTACTTTTTGAAATCAACATTAATTTTATCATTTAAACTATTTCGTCTAGTATTAATTGCAATGAATAACAAATTGCTTGAAGAATACATACAAAAAGACATAAAGTCTCTTAAACATATACATATACACGCACGACACGAAATATATGCTGTTTGCCGAAAACATTGTTGTATGCATTGAATTATCTACAGGAACAATAATATCTTGAATAAATTGTGAAAATTCTTTTCTGCACGAAACTGACTGCTTTATAACAAGCGGAAGGGGACGCGTGAATACACTTTTTAAAATAATTTGTGTGAAAAGCGGGCCGAAATTATCATTTCGCACGCATTGACAGAACATATCATAACACACTTTATACGCAAATGTTGCAAACGTTGATAACGCATAAAATTATCCATCGAAGACTTCGTGTATACAGTTTCGATTCGGCATCTACAGTGAAATCAATTTATCATTGCCTCTTTATCTTTCCTTTTATCTTTCTTTTCATCAATATAACCGTTGTACCAGGTGCGGGTTGTATTTACTTTAATATTCCGCTTCTAAAGCGGAATCACACCAGAGACCCCGTAATATATGCATAATATGTCCATATAAGTGTGGGTATAGGTATGAATAGGTGGGGGAAATGTACGCAGATATAATTCAATGATCCGGTGAATTGCTGGCTCTTGATATTGTCAAATTCGTAATAATGGGTGCATCAAAATTTCATGTTTCATGTTTAAAACACATTTGAAAGCTAACGCAATCCCTCCGGAAATGCATTCATGGCAACTGTCGTGCTAACACATCTTAGAAATGGAAGCGAAAGCCTACAACTTATGATAGTTAGTACGGTATAAACCCTAAGTGCACCAATGGCGATTGATTCGTAATTGAAAAGCGGACGATCTTTTACTACACATTTCATCTTACGTGGTCTGTGGGAAAATTTCGCCACTGATTTCCCATATATCTTGGCCTCTTTTTCTCCTTCTGGCGTCTCTTATCTTATTTTAGGCATTTAATCATAGTTTAGAGAATTTATTTATTTTTTTACCTTTTTGTTTACAATTCGGAAAATTATTGCAGTGCTCTTCAAATTGATCATAAAAGTAACGAAAGAAAAAAAAAAATAATAAAAAATACAAGTCCAATATTAAAATAAGTAAACAAGTAAGTTAAGTAAGTAAAGCAAGATTTTAAAGTATGATTAAGTGTGATGTTCATTAATTAGTAGTTTTGTTAGAAGCCACTCTTCGAAAAAAAAAGAAATAGAATTTTTATTAATTTGTATTGGAAACGACTCGGTCGAAAAAGCTACATCATTAACCTTCTCTTTTAATGCCTTTAGATTAGTAAGAGGGAATGCTGTCTGCATAAACAGAGGTAAAAAAAAGTAAGAAAATTATATATTCTCGTGACTAAATCTTTCATATTCATCACCGTTATCCTCTAAAAAGACTTGAAAAAAGGGAGACAATTAAATTTTCGCTTTCGATAACAGTGGATGGGCGCGGCTAATTTTTTGCATTTTCAGAACAAAAAAGGAAGTTTACATGGTGTATGTATGCGTTGGATTTTATGGGTAACAAGCAAAGAACACGGCCAGAAAAAGTGTTTGCAGTTTTTCTTTTGCAGACAGACGGACCAGCTCAAATCGATTCAGAGTTTGCTGCTGATCAAGCTGAAGCTGCCTTCTGCCCTTTGCAAACCCTTCCCTTCCTTCTAAGAAGGGTATATAAAGGCAAATGTTGCACAGCTCCTTGGACTGATGTACAGAAAGAGAATGCTTCTTGCGAAATTGAATGCATGCGAAAGCACGTTATTTGCCCAATCTCACATGATGTGTCTCATCATGCTGACCGACCTTGCTTTACAAATACTTATAATTTCTATAAGATTCTTTATTAGCTGGATCTTGATAAAAACCGTGCAAAGAAAGTTTATAAGTAAATTTTATTCCCCTCCACATTAAAAAAAATTTTACTCGAACATAGTTTCTTATTATCGTCATAAATTTAAAGAATTTATGAGTAATTTTTATAAATGATATTCAAATAGATTTTAGTCTCTCATAGCGAAGTAGAGACGAAATTCGCTGGCAGCGTTATAAATAGTTTTCGCACTATTTTTACGATTACGTACAATTTATATGAAATCTGTGCAAACTGAATGTCACCTCCGTGAAAAAAAGGCGCAAAGTAAAGCAATCTATTAAACCCATATTAAAGAAATATGTGCGCTCAGTAACATTCCCTTAAAGATCATGTTTGAATGTCTTGTATGTATATATGCGCACACATATACATGTGTGTATATGTTGTGTAATTGGGTTTAAATAAAAAAATAAATAAATAAAAATAAAAATTAAAAACTTTTATTGTATACATGTGTGCTTCTCTGTTGAAAAATGCTCCACATTTCATGTGTAAGCCACATTAATTTAATTCGTTAATTCACGCCTGTCACGCTCTTGCCCTCTCTTTCTTTCCGTCTCTAATGGCTATTTATTGATTAATGCTCGAGTTGTTGATTCGTCGTCAGGCTGGTCTGCTTGACTGTGGCTGTGAATTAAGTTGGGCTGACTAAATGCTGGTTAAGTTGATTGGTTTTTTCTTATGTATATATGTATGTATGTATGTATGTATGTATGTATGTATCTATCTATCTATCTATCTATGTACGTGTATATATGCATGCATTTAAGTATATGTGCTTCGACGTGAATACCATGTAATGAAAAACATTTTTTTTTCGTTTTATTTATTATTATTTATATTATTATTATTATTATTATTATTTTTTATTTTGTGTTTTGTCTGTACGTACGTATATATATATATTAACGGTTCTCTAAAAATATTATCGCCGTTATTAATTTATGTGTTAGTCGCTGTTGTTTTCTCCATTTTATAATTAATTCAATACTGGTTACCGATGATTAATTTGCTTTTATCTTATATAAAAATCTTTTAAATCATAAATAATTGAAAGGTGACTGTGAAAATGATTGTTTCTGTCTTTCGTTTCATTTGATTTCATTTTCCTTTTTTGCTTTCTTTTTTTTTTTTTTTTTTTTTTTTTTTTTTTTTTTTTTTTTTTTTTTTTTTTTTTTTTTTTTTTTTTTTTTTTTTTTTTTAATTTTTACCAAATACTTAATATATACTTACATTCGTATTTGCGAAGCGTTAAGCAAGCAAAAAGTTGAAAGAACTTTCAGTTAAATAACTAGTCATTGTTTAATATGGACTTAATAGCACGAAAGTAAGGGAAGATCAAGTCTCAGTAACTATCGCAAGCTTTTGCGTTTTGCGTACAGTTTTATTTATTTTTTTATTTTTTTTTTTGTTTATCTAAGAGAAATCTCATTTCTTTAACGACAACTTCAAATTGCCACTAGTCNTGCGTACAGTTTTATTTATTTTTTTATTTTTTTTTTTGTTTATCTAAGAGAAATCTCATTTCTTTAACGACAACTTCAAATTGCCACTAGTCAGATAGATATCTACGTTGCATACTGTTACTCTGTGCAATTCCAGATGTTTACAATCAGAAATCCTAGCTGTGTGTTGTCTATTGGATAGTATATTAAATATCTAACATTGCTTATGTATATAAACATAAATATCAAATTTCAATACCTGTTGCCTGTTGCCTGTTGCCTGTTGCCTGTTGCTGGATTAGACGGTCCGCAATTGCCGACACCGTCCTGTGACAGTTGAAATGTTGATTTTAAATTCAATATCTAAACATTAATAAAATTAGCAAAGAGATGATCATGACCGGCGATGGAGGAGATAACAGCAGCGAGTTAACGGCAGTAACGATGATGATGATAATGAGAATGATCATTACGACGATATTATCATCTTTTTCTCTTTCTTTTCGCGTTTCTAGACATAAGAGAGAACGGTTATGAACATCAACCTCTAATATAACCCAATGCAATGACTATTTTAAATATCTAATTATAGGAATTATAATGTTAGCGATAATTTGAAGGCTATAAATTATGAATTTAGTGCTGCTAGTATATTGGCCAAGATATGCACCCAATAGACGAATGTATCAATTAATGGACGTTTCGTGGTTGTTCACTATGTTACGTTTTTTTGACAGCTCCAATAAGGAGATAATTTCAACAGCGGCAAAATCTCGAACGAAATAATTCAAATTTTAGCGCAATAAAAAAAAAAAACGGGAAAAGAAACTTCGTTGTCTCCCTTCACTTTCCCTTGCTACGAAAATGGTCAATATTCGTAAATTCCCAGATTCAATGGACTACAGTATAGTACCATATCCAGAATACCCGGTTTCAACTACCAACGCGGTAGACAAAACTTCAATTACGGTTTGCATCTGGCTAACCTTCACCGTAAATAACGTAAGTGCAGGGGGCATTTTCCGAAAGACGCGTCATATCAAAAAATAAGAAAATCTTGCACCGTTGACGCGAACACTTTTCCGTGTAAAAATGTTCAAAAGTGCTAAGGCAAGGTTGGGCAATTAATTCATTTGCAATACAATTGTGTCAGCAAGCTGTTGCGACCCTCTCCAATATATTTTTCGTAGACATTCAACTCTTTCAGTGAATTTTCTTTCACAGCATCTATTGAGTGCAAAGCAAGAGAACACCTTTAGCTTTAGAAGCAGAAAAGACCGCATGAAGAAAGTGCAAGGCTTGTTCAACCAAATTGATTATTTCTGTCTAAAGGCTTTCGCACTTATACCCAAGATACATAGGTGAACGGTTTATGAAATGGATTTAATTCTTCTCTGAAGTCAGATGGCTGCGATTGCTCTCTGATTTCGTTGCACATGCTAAAAATCCATCAGAGGAAAGAAAATCCGCTTCCACTTCTTGATTTACATCGACTAGCATTTTTTAAATAAGAAATCCCAACTACTACACACCCGTTGAATATAATGAGTTTGCTAAGCTACAGTTTTAAGCCGTTTTAACTGTTTAGCAAATTGTATACGAAGACACAATTATGACAAACTCTTCGCATTGCATATGAACGTGGATTAGGTGGGTAGGAGGGGCGTCGCTTAACGCGTTTAAAAATTCGCTCAATCTAATTAACTTCCAGCTTTAATACTTCATTTTCGCTTTACTCATTCCGGTCGTAGTTTACCTGGCGTGGTCCCGTTACCTTACCATATGTACGGTTGCTCGTTGTATTAGATGTAAACCCTTTAGATGAGGCGTTTCATAGGCTTGCGATCATCTGAAAGCAACGTGTCGAGACATCTACGTTGTATTGCTAAACATGTTATGATTCCTTAGCCAGTTACGTAGTTACGTATAGTGTTCTGTGCTATTATAGGCTTTTTGGTCATAGTTCTAAATATTAATTTCTGATTAAATTATCAGTTCGTTTGCAAAACCCTCATGCAATGCTCTCGCGATAATCGTAAATGTATCTATTTCAACGGTCTCTAAACTGACTAATGGCAATAAACTAAATTGTTTTCAACGCAACTATAAAATCGTGACAATAATGATTATTTTCTAATTGATTAGTTATAACGTCTCACATACAAATATGAATCACCTTTGATTCTGGGTGACGGCAATGTTTTCATTTTCGGATCAGTTCATTTTGTTGCAGTTGTTTCTCCTATTGTTTTTGTTTTTTTTGTGAACACGTATTGTTTTTATTTTATAAATTTCGTTTTCTATTTTCTTTAATCGCTACACACATGATTGTGTCCAAACATGGATTTTCGTTTTGTTTTTTTTTTTTTTTCTTTTTTTTCTTTTTATTTCGTTAGTCAGTTTCATAACCTTTCATATGTTAAATGCTGCACCCGTTTTCTATGTAGCGTTATTAGTGTTGCACAAGTAGTTTTTTTCCTTCTCTTTTTTTTACGAAATATCAATTTATTTATATTTAATAACATGCGCGCCACCGTTGTTACTCATTCATTCATTCATTTGTTCATTCCTTCCTTTGTTTTTGTGATTAACTGGAGCCTGATGATGTGCTACTTTGAACTGTTGTGTCATATGTGAGAGAGTGTGTGAGAAGTTGAATTAAAAGCAGAGATTGAAAAGATTTATCACTTAAGGTAAAGGGATCGAAAAATCGTAAAATTTTGAAGGCACCTTAACAGCAAAGACAGTTCCATCAATCGCTTCCTATAAATCGCTTTCCAATTATACAAAAAATCTCTCCATCAGACCGCATTAGAATATAATTAGAGAATGTTTCAAGGGGAAATTTGTAAGATTTTCTTGTTCTCTATAGTTTAAGGGTAATCTCTACACAATTTCTTGGCGGCCGTCTGACATTTTGGACGATCATAATGAAGCTAAGGTGGAACAATTAATTATCATCTCATTCTAATTCAAAAATAATCAGCCAAGATGACCTGGTAGCGATAACCGTTGCTTCGTTTCTTCACAATAAAACCCCTGAAAATCTACAAATACCTGATGAAAATTCTATACCCATTGTTTATCAATCGATCCATTCAATCGTCTACACAGTTGCTGTAGATAGTTCTTGAACAGTAACATTTCACCCTACAATTCTCATTCAGATAGTTTTCTATTCCGGACATTCTTTTAAAAGTTGCATTAGTTGACAAATAAGTGAAGCTTCGAAACTGCGAGCAATTCGGTATATTTTGTAAATTATCCGTACCAGGAACCCTTTTCGAAAGCAAGAGCATGTAAATGGAGGGAAAAATGTTTTCAATGCTTTTTTGATTAAGCGTTGATTAAGCGATTGGTTTATTGTTAGAATATCTAAATGCAACACAATCGTAGGGTACTTAAGGACCGAATCGCACTTTTCTTCTCTGTTTTTATAAAATTCTTTCCATACGTAGGCTTTAAAATTTTTTACGCTTTTGTGTTATTTAAAGAATTAATTTTCCTCTTATTAAAGCAGAAGTTAATACCTGTGAATGCATTCATTTACGGTTCTGTTCTGTTATGACAATTGACTTTACAAATATGGGAGTTACCATGAAAAATAACTTCTTAAAGTGTTTACGCTCACATTGCATTTGTAAAGCACACGATTAGTGATCTTTTGTTTTCTCTTGTTTTTTTTTTTTTTTTTTTTTTTTTTTTTTATCAATGACTCACGTTCGGATGTTTTCTTTGAGGCGCAATTTTTAATAAGAAAATCAAATACAACAAAATACTTTTGCCTCATAACGAAACTTTGATGTCCGTCCGATTTATGTAAATGTACAAAAATTGCAAGCTATTTGATTAATTGACGGCGTAGCAGTTGGCCACTTAGAAGTATTTTTGAAGTAAACTTTTGCACTCGCATTCCAATCTCAATCTCAATCGATGTTGACTTTAAATTCTAAACTAAAATTTGTTAACTAGGATTGGCTTGTTTTTGAACGTTCGAAAACGCAATACTGCCCATCAATATTGTATATCTACTTCAATTTTTGAGACGATAATAGTCGAATTTACAAATGGACGCACGGACAGACAAACTCGTTTAAGACGAGAGCGAACTTCAATTTTTGTACTAATCAGAGATACGTTGATTTTATACAGTCTCTATGGTGTGGGTGTTACAACCGCGATGAGAAATCTAACATAACTTAGCTCTACGGTGTTTTATAAATTTTATAAAACATAAAAACAAAATACGTTTCGAAGCATTTTAAAAGACGACAGCGAACTTTATAGCTATCGTTTCATAAAGCCATGAAGTTCTTGAAATATATGATTAAAGTCCACTAATCATTTTTTACTACTGCATAAGATTTATTTGTTTTGGAATTGCTTTACGAATGCCCTATGAATGTATGCGTATGAGTATATTTTGTGTGTGTGTGTGTGTGTGTGTGTGTGTGTGGTATGCTTTAATTTAAATTTATGATATTTACATTCGTTAAGTAAAGCAAAATAACGTAAGCAACCTCTTGTGTTTATTACCAGCGTACAAAGCGTAGATTTTCTTCGTTTCTTCGTTTGCCATCGTTGCGCATGCGCAAATCACTTAAACAAGAAAAGGAAAAAAAATGTTCTTTAAATTGTTTTGTTTACCAATTTCAAGTTCCACTTGTTGTTTTTGTTATTATTTTTTATTATTATTATTATTATTGTTATTGTTGTTGTTGTTGTTGTTGTTGTTGTTGTTGTTGTTAGACTCTTTGCTATTGTTGTATACATTTGATTTCAAACTGGGGTTTTTGTCTGCCTCAAACAAACATGTGCACATACGTATCTACATACATATGTTTTGTAAATTTTGATTGAAGCCTTTCACTCAGCGCATATAAAACCATGAACATGGACTCAGTTGGCATTGTGGTTACCAGAGAATTTCAAATCAATTCCAGCGACCAGTGTCAGCGCAGTTACAGTTCGGATATAACAACGAGACCCACTACTGTTATTTCTGTTAATCTATTAAAGATTTCATTGCTGCTGCGGCTGTTGCTGCCGCTTTTTTTTTTTTTTTTTTTTTTTTTTTTTTTTTTTTTTTTTATCTTATTTAATATATTAAAAATCTAAGAGTGTGTGCAAAATAAAAAACAATAATTCTGCATTGTTTTCATTTACATTCATGTTGTTGCATATCTTTTGTTTGTTTCTATGTATTCGTGTAATATACGAACAAAAAGAGTTTAAATATAGAAATGTTTATATATGCGCTCATGCACATATATATATATATATCTATATATATGTATACATATATATATATCTTTATATATTTTTATTTCAAGTAAAAATTTTTAACCCTATTGTATATTGCATTGCCTACTAGTATATATTGTACTGAGCTCGGCTAGGCCAAGCCAAGCCACCAGGCCACTCTTAAAAATTCCCATTACTTTCGAACCAAACAAAAGTCATTTTATTAAACAAGAGAGAACATTACGCAAAACAATAAAAATTCGAGCTAACTATCAACAATAGCAACAATGCATTCACACACGAACACACACACACACACACTCACTACTGACCAGCCCCCTTTTCTTTTCGAGCTTTAAAAAATCAAAGCAAATGAACCATTTATTCGCATTGATTTAAATAATAGATTTTGCTGTTTTTTTTTTTTTTTTTCAAATCTTTTCAAATTGAAATTTCCCTTAGAAAATTTATTATTATTTTTATTATATTTTTTTGCGTTATTCGATTTGCAATGAATTCGGTCGTACATCGCGTTTAGTCTGCATTTGTAAAATAATTAATCAAGGTGACCGTGAAAGTGCTCTTCTAGGAAATGGAGGGCTTCCTTTTGATGTTTGCGTTTCTCGCTCTTCTTGTTTTCGACTTCCTTTTTAATAGCCAGAAATAAATGCTAATTATATGAGTGGAAAAGCGTTCGTCAG
Source organism: Glossina austeni (assembly GCA_000688735.1). Lineage (NCBI taxonomy): Eukaryota > Metazoa > Arthropoda > Insecta > Diptera > Glossinidae > Glossina > Glossina austeni. Next base: position 968,404 of record KK502442.1, read on the forward strand.
CGTTTAAAATTTCTTAAGCTTTCGTGCTTGAGAATTGTCGACTAAAAAAATACACTACGACTCCCGTCTTGTCATCAGCCTACTAAAAAAACGGGAAAGGGAAAATTTGTACTTTACGTGGGCGCTTCCTTTGTGCCAAAGAATTGTGATCCACTTAATTGAATGCATTAAGAAACGGGACCGTTGATGATTTCCCCAACTAATCAAAGAGCTCAGGTCACATAATAGGCGTGCAAACGAATTCGGCCCGTTTTTTTGTAAAGTTCAACTCCATTTAAAATACGCTTAATAATCGCAATATGCAACAAATTCATGATTCTGGGATGGGATAAACATCGACCTATTTTCGCGCATCTTTAACTTTGAAGAACCGCTGCTCTGCTAAATGCGATTGCATAGATCTGAACCAAGGAATACTAATCAGAAGGAGAGACGTCTGGAGAATAGTCCTCAATTAGGGAAGGATCTGCCAGCCCAAGCTGGGTATGCGAACATTCCTCGTCCTGAAGATTACAACTTTTTTCCACGAAATTTCGTAAACCGCATCTTCACATTTTCTAATTGTTTCATGGCTTATAACATTTTCGCTTCCAGCCATTTTTCTGCATCATTTCCGTACCTACACCTGTATATTTTTCCTGATTAAAAAAGAAAAAATAACATGCAATGGCTTAAATGCTACTTAATGACATCCATCTCTACACCCTTTGATATACGCTGCACGACAGGTTGTAAACAATCGAAACCTATATCGTACAAGTTACTTACACCCAGAACGACGTGTACGCAAGCAATTGCAAGGACCGCAATCCATTCTTACACAATGCGTCTGCAAGTCGTTTATTGAATCTTGCAACATTACGTAGACTGGCTGACCTCCCATAGGGCAAATCAAGTAATTAAGCCTGTTGTGAGGAATAGGCGCAGATACGGACGTCTGCATCAAGCTTAATACCTTAATCTACATGGACAATTAATTCGATAGGTAAAGATCTAATTGTAATGTTTTTCGTCAAATATCAGTTTGCTCGTACCGCCTACACTACGAAATTTCTCATCTCCCCTGAAGTTCGACATTGGCACGCGATTGCACTATCAACTATATATTTCGTAGCCTTGAGTGAGCCCAGCAGATCTGAAGAGCACATAACCAATTTTCTGATTGTTTTGTAACAGCACTGTCACACCAAGCAAACTGCCAGTTATTCAACTCTCCAATGTGCGGAGAAGATGCGAAGAAAAAAAACTTTGAAATGAAATTGTAAAGCTTTCATGTGTGTAAGGATGATGGATTGATGGATCGTTAGAGTGAAGCATTGTAGGAAATATTTTTCTGAAAGGCGAACACCTACGCCAAGTGATTTAGCTGTTGATTGAAACCCATAAACTGTCATTATAGTAAATAAATGAGCAGAGCAACCGAACCCATAGGCGTATCTCTACTTTGATGAAGAAAAAAAATCCTATTTTTTTGCCAAACGCAAATCTTTATTTTTAATTTAATTTCATTTGTTTGGTAAGGAAAAAAATGGAACGGAAAATTATTGCTGGAAATTCAGCAGCGATTAAAATAGCCGGCGAATACAATAAGCATAGTGGATCTCTACGCCGAACCGACCTGAGCTCGATTGGACAGCAATCTACTGTACACACTACGTAGCACTATGGTTGTCTCTTCACTGGAGTTAAGTAAACGAAAGTGGTTCGCGCCTATGCTAAGGCCTATGAAAAGATAATTGAACGAAATTGAAAGAATAACAAAATGATGAGAAAGACTAAACTAAAAGCTAAACATAAAAAAGAAATCATTCTTGATGTTATGAAAACTCAAAAAAAAAAACATTCATCAACTATTTACCGTATAGTGCGTACGTAAAAAATGTGCAAAGTATGTTATAAGAAACTTGAACAGAGTTGTGCAAGTGCAGCTCTTTCATATTTTTTAAACGATGCTTAAACTTGTCAGAAAAATTTAATTTCCTTATTATGCGAAGCTCCTATCACCGCCAAAATCGGCCCAAATATGC
>KK502442.1:970660-993160 GCA_000688735.1 Glossina austeni
CATGTTTGCGATGGCTTAGGGGTTCATTTGCAACTAGGTTCTGTACCGGCTGTGGGTGTGGCTCTGTGCTAATTGTGTACATGCTTTTTTTTCTTTTTTTTTCTTTTTTTCCTTTTATTTATTTTATTGTACTTATACTAAGTTTTTTTTAATAATAATTAATTTAAGATTTACTCTAAGAGTCATTGGAACTCGACTGCTGTTTGTTTTAGTTGAGTTCTGTATAAATGGAATAAATAAATAATGTTTTTGTTGTTGGGCGTAGTATACATTTTGATCGATATCGGGCATATTTGTTCTCACAGAGCTTTGAAATTTTTTCTCTTCATTGCATAGCTTTATTTTTAACCTTATTTGTCTTCAACAATGTATATAAATATATAGCCAAGATCCTCTGACTATTTTAGAATCATTTCTGACAACTTGGATCTGTTTTCACTAGGAACAAAGTTAAGACTGCCACCGGTTGGCCTTTGCTTAACCGATCCTCATATTTGTTCTAGGGAAGCACACATTCTCTAGAGTTAGCGAACCCGCGTACAATTTTATTCAAAATATTCTACTATCGTAAATTGTATGTCCGTAATGTGTAGTCTTAGCTGCACATGTTGGACAAAAACAAGAACATTGTGTGTACAAGCGGAAACATTTCATCTTTGCAACATGTTGCATTTGGTGTCTTATGTGTTATATATGGTGAGATGGCGGGGCTAGGGCCCATTCGTAGTAATGAAATTCGGCTTTTCTGATAGGATTCAGCATTTTTCACGACATATCAAAATTCTGCAGTTGCCCAATGTCTGGGAAAATCGTTACAACGCCATTTGGACACTGGATTCTTTCAGTGTTTGTGCTGTAATTTTGCGTCAGATTTAGTAGCAATAACGTAGTTTTTTGTTTTGTGATCGTAACTAAAGACTTAGTTTGTTTTATATGTGCACGCTTGCTAATATTTTGTAATTTTAATACTCGATAAATTGTAACTTGGCAAACACATTTTTAGCGAAGACACAATCCGTCAAAAATGTAGGTTATCTTTGCAGGCTATCTCCACTTCGGTGTTTTTTCAATGCCCTTATTGTGATATCGATGTGGAAGTTATATTAGGCTCCTCTGTTCATTCCATAGTAAAAACCCGAAGGAAACTTCTCAAAATGGTTCAAATTATTGCATGTAATATAATGCCTGCAATAAAAAGTCGAGTAGGTAAAAAGAAAAGGAAAAAACTTTGCAATAAAATACCTTTCGTCATCTTACTTAATGTAGTAACCTTTATAACGGTTATTCAACATAAGCATGTTATATGGGAAGTAGTTGAAAACATGATCCGATCCGAATTTCATCAAAATATTTCAAAAATTTAGAAGTGCACATTAAACACAAAAAATAAAATGTCCGGACAGTCGGACAAGCTTAGAGCGAAGAGATCAGTCTAATAAAAAGTGGATCTATTGCAAGTCTTTCATCTGCGCAAACCTAATGTACGCTTGTACCATAAGTGACATAGGGAATAAAAACACATACGTAAAGATATATAACATCAGAACATAGGTGAGAAATATATATGTTTTAACAGAATACACAATTTTTGTTTTGTTCAAAATGTTGCATAAGAAAGCAAAGTATATGAAAATATGAAGCAATAGCAAGATTGGGATGCCATTCAATGCCGAATGGGTCAAAACCTTTTCCATAAATTTGTTAAAATTTGATCATTACTTTCGTAATCGGCCGTCAAGGTCACATGACCATAGAAAATATCTATTGCACTGGGCACTGATAGTATGGATCTAAGCTGTCAGATCTAATCTTTTATAACAAAGAAATCTAAGAAAATAATGAAGAAAAACATGTGCCTCATGAAATGCGGTCCATATGCTTCAAGGCAGAGTATGGCAACTGTGTAGGAATTACGTTTCCGTCTTTAATATCAAGAATCGGAACGGAAATTTATATCTGCAATGGCGAAAAAAATAATGCTCAGCGAAACTTGAAATTTCTTTACCATTTTATACAAAATTTAATTTCTGGTCTTTAAACGCTCTCCTCATATAACAGAGACGCCGGCAATGTCAAGATAAAAAATTTCTGAATTCATGAAATAATAAAGATAATGATCTTGAAATTCATCAATCGAATTATGTATTATAGAATGCAGTCTCTATACAGACAGTTCATGAACTCTTTTTGATAATGAGATTTTTACTAATTCCACCATTGATGACGGACGACTACGACTTTCAGTATGGAAAAATTAATTAAAAATCGTAAGAGACAATAAAGGTAAAGAAAAACAGTCTTGGTTTTGGTTTAGTATCAAAAGCAATTCTTCGCAAATATAATATTAAAAATTAGTAGATCCACTAAAATTGTTTGCCTAAACAGTTATTCACATAAACACATAAATAGGTGAAAATGTTATTCGACAGCCTTGAAATGAAACTGCATATGAAATGCCAGATGCTATTTAAGAGGGAAGAAAATTTCTCTTAATTTTTTCTGTAAATGCAAGCAGTGAAGATCCAAGTGTCCAAGTAATAAGAAAAGTGCTCCAATGAAATAAAAAACTGCAACAGAATCCATTCATATAGCTCAGGAATAATTATTGTTGTTTTATTGAAATTGTACAAGAATTTGAATTTTTTATTTCATTACTTAAATGCCTATAGTGTCTATCGTTTTGCAAGCAATTTGGAAATTGTAGATTGTAAATAAAATAAATGCATTATGTGCATAAATTTTATCATGAAAATACTGAAAAAAAAAACATTTATAAATTAAAGTTTTGAAATAAGTAGACTTAGACCAGTTTAACAATGAGTAGCTCCTTCCGCGATGAACAGTAGACCTTACGAAGATATATCTCGACATCATAGTTTGTAACTATTTTTGCAAGGCAATTAGAAAAAAAAATAAAAAAACTATTTTTTCCTGTCTTCGGCAACATTTTACTTGATACAACTGATAATGTACCCTAAAAAAAAAAAGAAAGAAATCTTTTTCGGCACTCAAAAGGCACCGGTTGCTACGATTCACTTTTTGTAAAAGGCGTCTGAGGCGCATATAATACAACAGATATTAAAAAACGGTTAATGTAGCCCTTGAGTGCAAGTAAAGAGCTAAGACATCGTGTAAGGCATAAGAAAAGTAGAAAAAGATAGGTAGATGCATGGAAATGGTCATTTTATCAAGGTGTGATTCATTTATTTGACAGGCAAAAAAAAAAACAAAAAAAAAAAAAAAAAAAAAGAAGAAAACATTCAAAACATTACTCATCAGTCAAATGGTCGTAAAAACGAAATAAAAACAGCAACGAGAAAACAAAAAGAGAAAAGAATCAACAACAATAACAACAGTAAACGACACCATCGATCTTCATTAAAAAAGCACAAACGTTCATGCATAGGAGCGTACAAATATACAGACATTGGGGCCAAAATAAAACTACTGCGGAATGCTTTTAATCTCATGCTCTTAGTGTCTCCCAGTACACTTACTTACTATATATATATATGTGTGTGTGTGTATGTGTATGTGTGTGTGTGCGTGTATGAATGTGTATTTGTGTGTGAGCGCATATTGCAAACGGCAGCAGCAGCAGCAGCAGCTGACAATAAAACACCTTGCAACATAAAATGCTATAATTCTTTTTTACCAGCAATAACAACAAACCGTACAAACAACAAAGCAATATAGCAGCAGCAGCCGCCACAACAATTACTACAACCATCGTGCATTCATCTATTAATATTTTAACGTCAAGGAAACAATTAAGAAGTTAAGTGAGTCGTTGGCCAATAGCACAAGCATATCCACACACAGATACGAACGTACACGCTGCTCGTAAACACTAAAACAGAGAGTAAACTGTATGTACGGATGCATGCATTCATGTATGTATGTATGTATGTATGTATGTATGTATGTATGTATGTATGTATGTATGTATATGTGTGCATGCAAACATAAAAATGTAGGAAAATGATGTCAATTTAATAACGAAATAATAGCAAAACGGAATAATAGCATTATTATACATATATATATATATATATATACATGCATACATACGTACGCTTATGTAGCGTACGTAAACACGTAGAAGCGTCAGCGTCCACGCGTACATTTCTACATACATGTAGATACCACATTTCAAGCCATTAAACGAAAGGAAACTTCAATTCTAGGCTAGAGATGGAAGAAAGCAAATCGAAGGCTTTGTATAATAAAACGGCGCTTAATGGTCGTTTTAGTTATTTTGTTGTTATTTCAAACACAAAACATGATTTTACCGGTTACCATACATAAATGTACACGTACACACATATATGAAACAATAACTAAATCTTTACATTAAAAAAGGCCAAAAATGGAAAAATAAATAAATAAATCGGCTCAACTCCACATGGAAATGATGAATTACCAGCAACTTCTCGATAAGCATTGGTACAAGAAGGGGCAAAAACTTCCAAACCAAAAATGCTCTTCTATTTCCTATACATATACATATAAATAAATATATATATATATATATATATATATATACATATATATGTAGAATCCTGCTGTTTTCATTACAATAGTATTCCTACTACTATCAATCCATGGTGGATAAGTTCTCAAAAAGTAAAGAAGAAGAACCATAACAAACATATAACATAAGTCCTAGAGCGAAGCCAAGGCTAAAATTATTTTATCACGAGAGAAAATACCAAACAAAACACTAGATCGCCAACACGGCTCGCACCTGAAAGCAGTTGGGCAAATGTAACTGAAAACATTTAGAAGAAGGACAGTAACTGCGGCGGTTTCTAGTACTGGTTGAGCATGAGCTACTAAAGCCAAAGTCACACAATAAGCAGGTGTTACCAACAATTACTTTGCACGCCGTCTCAAAAACATCTTGACTACACGACTCCAATACCAATTCTTAAACATAAAAACACATATATACACAAACTCACGCAAAAAGTATACACAAACATCATTAACATCCCAAACAACAACCATCAGCTTCACACCTCTTCTCCTCGCGAATAACCAGTGTTTGCATGGTCGTCTGTAATTTTTTCTTATATTTTCTTTTGTTTTTTTTTTTTTTTTTTTGAGTCTAACAAACAACCTTAAGAAAACAATCCTAGCGCATAATACCCAGTTAAACATATGCATGTAATAATGATGACGATAAGAATGATGGTGATGCCATCACCACCAGAGCAAAGAGTCATGTTGTAACCTGCTATGATTAGAATGTAACATTAAACAACATAAAGCCAACAACTAACACAACTGTCTGACTCTAGTTATAAAACGTAGATACATAGAGACCGCTCCGTAATATTAAGAACAAACTATTAAAAATAAATCATGACATGGTATCAAGATCATCACCATATTATACCGTGTATGCATAAATATATATTTGTATATGTACATAAGCGAAATATTCCCGTGTGCGTGTCGCTGTGTCAGTGTGTTATATAAGAAACGAGGGAACTTAATTTTCATAAGCGCCGTTCATCCGTGTGCACAAATGAAACTTGGTTGGTATAACTAGGTGCACACACACACACACTGAGATGAGTACCTTCACGGATGCATTATGGTCAGTTTATATTGTGCAGGCATGTGGACGAATGAATGGACCAACAAAAAGACAAACAGACGAACAGAAAGACAGACAAATAGACGAACAGCTTGTGGGGCAGCATTTAGCTATAACAACAACTCAACTGCAATATTTAACAAGAAACATTTGATTGGAACATTAGCGTTCTGTTCATGGTTTAGAGCACCATCAGTAACTGCAACACTGCCACGAATATTCGTTAAGGCAATTTATACACGTGAAAAAATATAAAACGTAAAGCTCTTATCATAACACTTTTCAAGCTATAATATAAAGTCAATTTATCCTTAGATTGAAAGGTTTCGTTCTCAGACTATTAGGGTACGTGCGAAAAGTTCAATGATTATCTTTATTCTTTCTCGCTTATATTAACCCCCTAAAAAACCGTTACTCTTTCTGCTTAAATCATAGACCATAGACAATAGACCCCATCTACTTTACATATATTTAATATGTTAACATTTTCGACGGCTAATATATGTACAATATGTGTGCACTTGAATTCTTGAAATGCGAGTTCGCTGCAATCTAATTACGGGTCAAAACTTGTTTCCTCATGAAAAATGCTCAACCTAGTCGTAGAAAAAAAAAAAACCTTTACCGTTAATCACAGTGTAGAGAAGCGAACAAGCCAAGGCCATGCAATCAATCGCTCTACCTGAGCGAGTCACTTTGGTGACTCAATTCAAGCGAAGCGCCTACATATTCAAAGGAATAAGTTGTGCGTGCTACTTACTCTTCCATTAAAAGTAGAAAAGTTTAAAATTTTTCTGAACAGATTTCTATTAAAACAATTAAATATGGTCCCAACTGTCGATGTTCCAATTGGATTTTGTAGTTTTCATGTTATGGTTGCCTCCTAAATGACATCGCCACCAGATTGCTAAGATAACGATTTCATGGCGCTATTTTGTTCTTTCAAAGAGACAGAACAAAGCTAGATCGCTTGTTTACCCAATTTATGAGGAGCTGTTTGATCCGAACTTACGTCATTCGTAGTTTCATGTAATTTTGATACTCGAAAAGAAGAAAAACCTGTTCCAACAATTAAAAGCTAAAGGAAAGCGGTCGTTATGCTTAATATCAATTTTCTAATTATTAAAGCAGCTTAAAAGTGCTCTTCACAGAAAGACAGAGAAAAAGAGAGAAACATAAAACAAGCGCCAGAGATTTAGATGGAGAAAAATGAAGGGTCAGCGGTTCTAGTCTAACCCATTTTGACAACAAAACGCCTGATAGACGGACACAATAGTAGATAAGAGAAACAAGATGATAAGACAGAATAAACGAAGTGCGAGACTGACAAAGAAAAGAGAGAGAGAGAATAAAATTTATAAAGTTATTTTAAGTGATATGAAAGGTCTGTAAAGTGGAAAACACGCTGAATGGGTAAACGATCTTCGATGGCCGGTTATTTAGTAGAATAATAGCGGAAGGAAGCGAGTATCGCCTTCTGCAAGAAATATACTACTGAGGGAAAATATTTTCGGCATCTTCTTCTAACTTATAGTGTATTCGGCTAGTAATGGAACTGACCTTTGGTTGCCTGTTCCACAACATAATAATGAAATATTTGAAATACGAGTTAATTAAGCATTTCGAAGCTCCTTTTTTTGAAAGAAAATATTTAAAACGTTTTTTTTTTCCGACTTACATCTGCCTATGTATTGCTGGTGGTGCAGAGTGCTCCTTTTAGGGCAAATACGATTTTCAGTAAGGGCGGTATTATGTTATGTGTACGTGTACGTATGTACACTGACTAGCTGTTAATCATCTTTTCGCTCGTTTAAGCCGTCGCACTGCTTTACGCGCACTAAAAGCAGTCCAGTTTTTTACATTAAATATTCTGGTCAATAATTCCTGGGAATGAAACATTAATGTTGTCTCCAACAATAAAAGGTTGAATATGTTCCAAAATTCTGTCAATGATCGAACGACGTCTCACAGAGATTTCCTATTGTTTCGGTCTTTCGTTTATTAGTTACAACCGTTTTAGTTATGGTACTTTTCTTAGTTTCGAAGTAAGGCAAAAATTCGAATCCCGTCTATTCACTAAATATTGTCTTTTGCCCTGGACAGGCTTGAAAAATATTCTTGCAGTTCTTCTATTTTGAAAACGACAAGTTTTCCATGATTTTCTTGATTTTAAACTCGATCGTCTACTCGCCGATCATATTAAACCCGATGAACGCATAACAGAGATAGTTACACGAGAAAAACATAAAAAAAAATTTTCAAATTCATTCTCGATAATCGAAAAATGAAAATAAAAAAAGATAATGTTTTTAAAATTTTGCATGAAAGTGTGAGCAAGAGAAACCTGTTTTACAAATACGTAGCGCATTTATTCTCAGTGGACGGAAAACATCAACATGTGATGCAATATATGTAATGAGAAAATTGCATAAATTGAAGTTCGATATGCTGTCCCAGCCACCATATCTTCCAGACTTTCCATCCTCAGCGGCTTTTCTCTAATGACCTTTGCGCCGAAACTGAAGCGTGGGTGGACTCAGCCTCGAGAAAGATCCTGTTTACGAATAAATTCAAGTTTTGCAAAGAAAAAAAAAACCTTTTTCCCAATTAGTCCCTTAGCTATTACCGTTGTATTATATAAAGGAATGAAAAAGATTTATTGACATGTCCATCCTTAGCCATAAAAGTAAACGCTTTAGCATAACATTTCCGAGAACCCGTCAACTTGACGGATAAATTTTGTGAATCACCACAGTCACAGTCACAAAGGAAAGGCAGGAGGCTGAGATTTGGTGCAAACATTGCTTGATCGATTAAAAAATGCGAGGTTAAACATGGAAGTGGTCCATTCGCAGACACGCCCATAATGCAGAAGACTCTAAAAGAAACCACGCAAAACATCAACAATTTTTTCATATTTTTAAAACCTTTGGCCCAGATATTCATTAGGAGCGTGTTCGTGTTTAGTCCACAAATGTCTCCAATTGGTTTACTATCACGTCTTCATAGAAAACTGTCCAAATTTTTAAAAACAAGCAAGTAAAAACACTAAAGGGGGCCATGGTCCTACAGTTATTCCATAGACGACTTTTGAAAATAAGGCGTTATATGAAAAACGTGGTCCAATTCGAACCACTCTTTATACCGTTCATCCTCGCGCCAAAACACGCCAATACACAAAGTTTTGTCGAGATATCTCAAAAATTGTGGTCTGCAGGTTCAAGACAAGAAAAAAGCTAAACAGACGGACAGATTAGGTTAGATCGATTCAAAAAATAATTGTATATATCCTTGTACCACAAATGGTGTAGGGTATAAAAACAAGGAGGCATTTTTTTTTTAAGGGTTTTTTTTCATTAAGACCTCTCTTGCGGTGTACCTACAGTTCGCATCTATCTGGAACTACGCTGCAAAAATTTCTCAAAGATATGACTAAAAATTTAGTTAATACTGATTGAAAAATTGGCGTCAATTTGAAGTTTCTTTATTTATTTTTTTTTTTTTTAAGGTTAAGGTGAACGGAAAAATTTAAGATAAATGAGCAAAAGAAGTTCCCACAAGTTTGTATATATGTATATATATATATATATATATATATATATATCAATCATCACCTTTTTTAAATAGTTTTTGATCGAAGTGAAAGAGTATACAAAAAGTTTGTTAGTTAACAAAGTTGACCGTCTGTAGTGGTCTTATTTTGTTTTGTTAATATTTTTCTTCGAACTTTTCGTTTCTTGCCGACGCTAAGCCATGCAATTTACTTGACTATGTTAGGTAAAAATAGTTGAGAAGACATTTTGAGGGAATTCTTAGCGGACATTGACTGAATGCTAAGTTGTACATATATTCCCATTTCTGGTCTACTATGCAGAGGAGAGTACAGTATTTTTAGTCATTTAATGAAAACATATACTCAAGGCATAAAAGAGTAGGCAGCAGATGCCATCGTAACAGCTCCCGCTGTTACTCCTTCCTGTGTAACATGTATACAAAACGAACTTACTTACTACTGCCACTACTACCACTACTTGGGTGTTGTTGGATGTGTACATACTGAATAAATAGATAAACTATTTAACTATTTCTTTCGCTAAGTTAAAAAGAAGACAAGAAAATACAAAAATCCATGAACACAAAGTAAAAATGTCAGAGGCCAGTTATATGACTAGAAATGTTGCTGAGAGAGGTGCGGTAAAAATTTTTAACGCACCCATAGTATTGAAAAGAAATAACTACGCAGCGTAAGGAGCTTTTCACAATCATTTAGTTAAAGTAGGAAAACAAATAATTGCCTCGGAGTGTAGGAACAAAGAAATAAACAAAAAAAAAAAAATACAAATAAAAAAAAGAAAAAATTAAAAAAAGAGAAGATAGTCTTATAGCGTATAAATGATCGCGGCTATTGGCTATTGGTTTAGTTTGGTTTGGTTTGGTTTGGTTTGGTTTGGTATTTGGCTGTTGCAACTGTTGATGTTACTGCTGTTGTTGGCGTACATATAGTTAGTTAATCAATAAATCTAAAAATAATTCGCAATACTTGTCAAAGTTGGTGTAGGGAAACCATAAATTCGTTTATATATAGTATGTCCAAGAAAACGGCCAGCATAAAATGCTACTCGTTATTAAAACAACTAACCGACTAACCAGCCAACTAGCCAACTAGCCAACCGACCAATCAACCAACCACTAGCAGTCCCGCAGTATTTTCTTTTTGCATTTAAGCCCAGAAATAACACTAAGTAACCATCATTTAACAATTTGACTACTTGAGCGCTATACTGCATGCATTCTGAGAATGCATATTTCGAATATATTTGGTATCGCGTATGGCTTAATGCTGGTTTCGCTTTTTGCTTGTCTGGCATAACGATGCAAATTTTCCTCTGTCTAAAGATATATGGGCCACTTTAGATTTATTTATCACATTTTCAGGCCTATTTAGCCATAATATGTTGGACACTAATGCTGGCCGGTCTTTTTTCTTTTTTCTTTTATTTTCTTTGTTTTTTTTTTTTTGTTTTTCTTCTGTTCCTTTTCATTTTATATGGTTTTACTTATTTTTTTATTTATATTTTTAAGAGAGTTATGAATGAAAAAGTTGTTTACGTATTGAAAGTCACTTGTTGCTGTCATTTTATGACAAATTGTTGTTTTTAATGATTTTTCAATTTAAATATATTTTACTTACTGTCATTAGTTAAGCATTTGATTTATGTTATTTAGTGCGAAAACATTAACAACAGCAACAACAATAATAATAACAATACAAAGAAAAAATTGTATAATTAATAATTATGCTTAAAAATAAAAGATCAAGAAAATCAATTATAATTTATTGATTTATTAATTAAATTAAATGATAATCATTTTTCTCTTTCTAATCTTCTCCTCTTTTTTTTTTATTAGAAACATCTGAAATCATCATTCCGCCGAATAAAGAATAAACATAACGAGACTTGATATTACAATAAAATCGTGCCTTTTTAATTGCTTTCTATACACACACATATATACATATATATATATATATATATATATATATATATATACATTCCTTTTGTTTATTTATTTGTTTTAATTTTAATTTTTTTTTTTTTTCATGGAACACGTGGTTCATGTTAGTCTTTGTATTCAGTTACAAGATGTTTTTTACTGTGTTTTTGTGTTTCAAGAAGCATGTTTACATAACTCGTAATTCGTTCGTTTTAAGCTTCTGTTGCTGTTTGTGTTGTTTGATGTTTTGCTACCGTTGTTACACCATCGCCATTCACCAGCTGTCAAGTGTCCGATTCCCTGTAGTGCGGTGACATCGGTAATGATTTAAAAATAAAACAAACTTAACGTCATCACAACCGTTATTATGATACCGTAACATTACGATTAAAATTAGCCCTAAAGCCAATCTCGACATTACCATTTCAATACAAAAAAAAAAAAAAAGATAAAAAATTTGGTCCGATCGGCCCACTGCGTCAGATATTAATCGTAAATAATATTATAAACCTATATACCGATTTTAACTTTCCCTTTAAGTCCAATCTCGTGCACAAAAAAATATCCCAAATTGAAACCAAAATTCCCAAAACAAAATTTAGTAATCGTTCGATTAAAATATTTTACTGGCGTGAACTTAGCCCATATTTTTGCCTTTACTAAAAGTTGGGCTACCTTCACAGTTGGTCCGCGCTTCTGATAATTGGACAATGTTAAAAGAGTGGAAAATTATGGAAAAAACTAAGCAACAATAAACAAGTAAGAAAGTTATGCTCGGCGAGGGCCGAATCTCGCATACCCACCACTATGCACCGTTCGCATTCTACTCTCCGAGTTCTTTTATTTGATACCCATATCGCTGGTATTATTAAGAAGAAATTAATCCATCAGGTCGCCGTGTCTATCATATTCACTTTAGAATTAACCCATTTTTGGGCAGACAACATATCTTCGCTTGAAGAGTTTACAAAATAATTTTGAACATTCTGGCTTGTTCGCGTTATGATAGATATATAGGCATAAATCCTTAAAAAATTGAAAGAAAGATAATTTAATCGCTTGTAACTTTATGTGGGCATGGCCGATTGGTTCCATTTTTGCACGTAATGGGTAAAGTGTTTCGTAAAGTAAATGTGCAGACTTTCAGCCTTCTAATTTTTATAATATCTTAGTAACGAGCAAGACCCACAAAGAAAAACTTAATTGCGTTCAGCTTACGCTCCACTGCACACTTCTGCTCTGAGCAATTTGGCCCATTTTCAATACCAATCTGCGTGCAATAAATTTTAATGTTTCGACCACAGTTTAAGTCGATATATTCATTTTTATCATGCGCCAAGTCATGCGCCATGTCATGCGCCAAGAACGAACACCAAACAGGTGGACAGACGGACAGGCGGGCAGATATGACTAAATCAATTCTGAGTTTCACGCTGATCAAGAACATATATACTTTGTAGGGTGTTCGAAGCTTCCTTTTGGGTGTTACACACGTTATGGGAAAAAACAAAATTTACCTTAAAGTCGTGGGTAAAAAATACAAACATAAATAAAAAGCGAAATCATATCTGATGTTATAAAAAATAAAAACAAATTTACTGTTATTGAAAAATTAAAAAAAAAATTCACGCAACTATAGATTAGTAAGGACACTCAAACCTATTGGCAAAACCTGATTCCATTAGTATGTTTAGGATTTATCACCGCCAAAATTATCCCAAGTATATCCTCCTCATATACGTGCGACACTAATTAATTATTCAAATAGTATAGAGAAGTAAAAGAATTTCGTAAAACAATCGTAGAAACCTAATTTCATTGCCGTGTTCATTATTGCGGATCTTGGCGGTGATGAAACTTGAAAGTAGATTTCTCTCATAGCTTCGAACGCCCCTCAAGACATATGAAAAAATTGGAGTTACGTTATGTCTTCGCAAAATGTTATAACTCGATTTGCTCATTGCACTCTTTCATTGCAGCTTGTAGTGTAGTGTAACTACGCATTCCAATTACTAGTAATAACTTAGTTTTTTGTTTCTGTCATCATAAATAAAGGTTTGGTTTGCTTTGTATGTTCGTGTTCGCTACAAAAATTTTGCAATTTTAACACACATTTCGCTGGTATTTTTTTTTTTTTTTTGCTTCGCGGTAAATCGTAACTTAGCAAAGCCACAACCTCAAAAAAATGTGGGCTGCCTTGATGGGCTATCTCCACTTCGGTAAGATTCTATACTTAGTTGGGCACTATTTATTGAATTATTGCTTGGAAAATATTTCTCTACGAAATTTTGAATGTTTTCTTTTCTTCTGTTTCTCGTGTTCTCACTTTAACGATTTATGTGTCTAGGAGTTGTTCTTAAATTGTTCGGTGAAAATGACATAAAAAATACAATCGCAATTTTTAATAAGACACTCTTCAGTTTGCATCGTTTCGATCAAGTTTGTTTGTTCGGCTGTCAATTTGTCTGAGTGTCGTTGGAAAGCTTACCACCGCAAGAATTAAGAACACAAGAAAAAGCTTATCCAGCCCAAAAAGCAGAAGATTGTAATTTATAGTTATTATCGCGTTTAAGATTCACTACGAATAGTTATCAAAACCATATAAAGCTTCACTGCGAAAATGGGCATAATTTGTCCACAGTGACAATCATAAGCACAAGACTGAGTCTTACAGTCCGCAACAAATAGTAACCTAAGACTTTTGTCAAAATGTTACCCATAGCCACCTAAAAAGTGAGCGTGAAAATACTCCTGATTGGCTAAACGGCATACACACATTAATCAAAATGCTTTGCAATTTATTTATGCTCTAAACCACTTTTGGTACAGGGAATATTAAGCTAGTGCGGACGTATGTAACACTCGGAAGAAGTTAAGATAGATCGATCGTTTATTATAGCAATCAATTCAGAATAATTTTTTAAATCGATATAAGCATGTCTGTCCGTCTGATCATCTCTTGTCGGTACATACGTTGTTATGCTCAAGCTACGGGTCGCAAATATTTGAGATATTTCAACGAAATGTCCTATACTGGCGTGCTTTGGTACAAGGACAAATCTTGCTGACAATGGTTGAGATTAGATTGTATTTGGGACCACTGCCCATATAACACCTAATTTTGAAAAGTCGTTAAATGAGACAAAATTGAATTTTCAAAATTTCTCAGCAAAATCATCGAGTAATAGTATTCCGATATTCTAAATTGCTGCGAAAAATTCGGATTGAATATGGCCCTGCCTCTTGAAGACCCCTCCCATATAAGCAAAATATTTATGTGATAGAAAGGTTTAGTTCTCAACATTTCATGATGAAAATTTGTCTGTAATAGTAATTTCACAGAACAATTAAGTCGACCAAATATGAACCAAAGGAATATATCTCTTGAACCCCAGTCCAGGTTTCTCAAGCATAGTAAGCATTTTTAAAAAAGCTTTAGTTTTCAATACATTGCGATGAAGAAATTTAATAAAAAAAATTTGATAAAAAAATTAGTCGTAACCGATTTGGATCACATCGGTCCATTTTTCAGACCGGACCGTATAAAAGGGTGATAAAGAAATAAGCCAAATAAGCCATGGCGCGCAGGTGTATTTTGTAGTTTCTTACGACGAAAGTAGCCGAAAAATGGTGTATTAAGTTTGCTAAATTTTGATTGCATCATCTGATGTTTTGCACATTCTCCAATAGGCGACCTCTCATCGCAAGTATATTTTTATACGACAATAATGTATAATATTTGGGTGTGTTATCACCAAAACGAGTGAATAACTGCTATAAGCGAAATGATGTCAGGTATCTGATAGTCGGCCTTGATCGAGGATAATGGTTTATATATAAACAAGTGTGGACGAACATTACATTCTCAGTTGTTAGTTATTGCAAGCGTGTGTATAGTTCGATCACGCCCATTTTTAACTTAATCTTTATAAATAAATTAAAAGCATATGCGACAAGTGCTGGCTTCCTTTCACACTTTAAACATATGCGAGAATTTCAACTGGAATTCTGCTAAGAGTTGAATATAATTCAAGGGATTACAAATCGTAACCTGATCGAGAACTTTTGTGTGTGTGTGTGTGTGTGTATGTTTTAAGAACATCCTGTCAAGGTTGTTACCTAATGTAACGTGACGTACTCTGACACGACTTGACGTCGTACGATATTTGGTCATCAATCGTCCAGTGTGTTGTACGTTCGGGGGGTTGTGTCCGCGCTTCTCATACTCTCGTAACTTATAGACAATTAACGCATGATGAAAAGACATAGAGACCTGGCTAAGTCCGTTTAGAATTTTTTTGTTTTAAGGGATTTCTTTAAGTGTACGAAAGGGAAACGCATAGATATCATTAACGATTTGATTCAATTTAAGTTATCAGATATCAGATTCTTGAGGTTACTTTCGACTTTATGCAAGCATTATTGGGGCTCACTGGCAGTTGCTATCGTATGGAAGAAAAAAAGTTTTTTTTTTCTTTTTTGTTATTGAAATAATGAGTCATGAGTTCGAGTTGATTTGTTTCTGAATCTCATTTAATTTAATGAAAAAATTTCTAATTAAATATTTAAATATTCGCATTAATATGAATCGTGTGTGTTTCTTATCTGCATGCAAAGGTCTTAGCGTTGTTCATTGTTTCTTTTATTACGTTATTGCTTATAACTAAGGAATGCAGGTTAAATTCTTCTCAGTCTTTCTTTATTGCTTTTCGATTCGTTTTATGTACATTTTAAATTCTAATATAATCTGTGAAAATTATTTTTAAATGCTTAAGTAATTGCTAATCTTTTTTGCTAAAGTATGAGCAATATCTGTGTGACATATTTCGTTCTTCATTTTTATATGTATGCACTATATAATGTGTATAAACAATATTTGTCTGTCTGTCTGTCTAGTTATTTGTTAGTCTAAATTTCGTTGTGTTATTAAGTTTTAAAATATTTTAATGAAGTGCAAATATTAGGCAATGGAATGGAATGTGTTACGTTTCTTTCCGTACATACACACACATACGCATATACCTGGCAAATGAATAATGTTTACGTTGATCAACAAGTACGGGAAATTTGTCGTATAAAGAAACTTTACACCTTCCTTTCAATGCTTTACGAGAATATTTCGTCTCAATTATAAAAAATAAATTTTTTTTTTAATTGAGAGATTTTCTCCAAGGCCTATAGTTTGTGACTGTCTTTGAAAGCTGTCAGGCTTTCCAAGCGTATAGCATATCAAAGTAAGAATATATCTAAGAATATTTGTTGATGGATAATAAAAAAATGTGTAAAGAAAACATGATGTACTTGCAAGTCGTTGCGTATTTATTAAATGTATTTCAAGATTTTCGAAATACTTTAAAGATCTCCCGGTACTTCTTACTCGAGCTATTTATTCATAATTGTTTGCATATATGTTTACACTTGCTTATTTGCTTTAATGGCATTAATTTCTTTCCAACTTGTTTTTTGATAAGATTTTATAAAAACAATTAAATGAACTCACAGAACAGTGCTAATGAATTTTGGATAATCACCTCAGGTAAGTATAACAATGCATTCAAAATATATAATGTAAGGAATTTCATTTTAAATTTTAGTAAATGTCCGTTAGATTGGCATAACTTACTTTAATTATCATCCGTCAGTTAGTTGTTCGATGATTCAGTTAAGATATGCCGACAAAGAACTTTCTTCAGAAGCTTCGATTAATTAATAGCAGCAGCAGTTTATTTAATCATGGAAAAGTACATAGAGATGGTAGGTGAGTGCAGGCAGGACTTCTGTAAGAAGATCAGTTCATTTCTTTTATGTTTATGGCGGTATGGAACTGTTCGTAATTATAACGTCATAACTGGAATTTTTTCCAACTCAGGTCTGGACTGATTTTACAAACTCAGATCAGATAAATGACGTTGAACGCTTCGATATATTTCAGTTTGCTTTTCGCACGATATTCAATTGGTCTTCAACCTGTTTGTAGATCGATAGCATAAACACATATCTTATCACTAATAGTTATGCATTGCAGATGGTCGTCATTCCTACAAAGCATGATTTGCGCAATTTGAAGGCGATATCGTTTGCCTAAAAGATTTGAATTCTTTTGAAACTAGGTGAGAAGAGTAGAACGACAACCGTAAATCATTCTTTTAAATTGATTAAATGGCTTTAGTTGGTATTCTTCCAACCATACATATACGATAATTGAGTTCATTTGATTGAGACGTCCACTAGTGAATGAGATAAATGGTTTTCTCGGATGTGATTCGCCCTTCAGCCTCTTCTCTCCATGTTGTGCCACTTGCACCTCGATTGTGTCATAATCGTCAGATCGTCAGAATTTCATACGAATTCTCTGCTCAATAAATGTACTGCTTTTGTAAATCCGCCGACAACCGTTTTCAATAATTAGCAAAAACGATCTAATGATAGCTTCACATCTCAACAAAAAGAAATTTCAATAGTATTCAGAGTGCGAAGTGTTTTTAAAATAAAAATTACCCTTATTTTTTGAACACATAATACTCAACATAGATCTCATATTTGATGCCATATATTTGAGTTACTAATTCAAATTGATATGGAAAACTAGATCTTCGAATGCACACTTGCAACGCAATGGCTTGAAACTTGATAAGGGCATGGACGATGAACATCAGAACTTGTAACGAAGTAATGTTGCATAATCCACTTACAGATATTCCTATATCTATAATCGATATTAATTCCGAAGTTGGTCCACGTAAAGCCCATTTTCAAAATGATACCAATCGGCAAACTAAAAAAAGCTGCGTTAAACAAAATGTATTGGAAATTAATTCAAGTGTTGCTTATCAGAGGTTTGTATTAAGTTGCTGTTAATAACTCTGCTGCACTTGATTTGTTTATATAGTCAGTCATGTTATTGATATGGTTATTAAGGAAAGGAAACTATTATTAACACCGCAAAAGCTTCTCTGCGTTTCCATCAAGTTTCAGGCACATTTTGCTTATCTTACAAATGAAGTTTGGCAAATAGGTAGACAAATGTGTGCCGTCTTAACTGACAAATCTTTGCCATCTAAGCGATTTGATAAACTTCTTATGACAGTTTTCAAAAATTTAAGCAGAAAACGAAATGAAATAGTACGCGGACGCGCCAAGATCAAGGCTACATGCATAGGAGGCATTAAAAATTTTCCCGTTCAGTTGCCCGCTTTAGTTGCATTACTTATTGAGCGTAGTATAGTGGAAAGCCAAATTAATCGTTTGACCACGTTGGAACAGTTTATGATGAATGACTACCTTCCAGTTGTAGCAAACGCACAGCATTACATTATGTGACGCCAATCCGGCATTTGTCGCTGGCTAACAGAAATGACATTTGAAAAAAGTCGTAGGCATTTATTTTATGCAAACAAAAATTTATTTCATTTATTAATTAAATGAATTTTTATATTTGCAATATCGATTTAACTCACTACTAGTACTACTATATATTTACGCGAATAAAATTCTTGCGAGTTAAAAAAATTCTATTTGTAAATTTATATGAAATTTGGTTTTTAATTTTCTGCATAATCGAGACAGCTGTTCGCAACATTTTAAATGGTATTTTAATTATGCATGTATACGCCTTTTTGCTTTTCAAAACATTGTTGCGTTACTGTCAACGGTGACAAATAATTTAATTCTATTATGCATTTTTTTTAATGAAAAGAAAAAAAGTGACTTTTAATTATCTAACATTTAGTTAATGATGATAATCACAAGCCCAGCTGAATAGTGAACAGTGAGGATTGGATGTTTAGAAAGGAGTTGAATATCCGTGCATATCACACAAATGTCCGCACGTTCTGGAAGTTTTGGCAGTGGCTTAGCATCTTAGTATGCGCTAAATTCATAAATGAGAAGAATGAGAAGAAGAACCAAAAAGTTCTCCTTGCTTGCAATACACTTGTGACAGTTTTTTTTGTTTTTTTTTTTTTTTTTTTTATAACCAGCAACCCAGGGGCTTCTTCTCTATATATGCGTGTAGGGAGGGAACTGGATTTGTGAATATTCGACTTGAAAATGGGGACATCAGGTACGATGGGAAGGAGCACTGCTGATAGGTTGTACCAAAGGCGGACAGTACGTCTAAAAACTCACGAGCCGCGGTAGTGTGTTGTGCTATATGCAGGTAACTCCAGGACGAGTGGGTGAGAACGCAGAAAAAGCCGTGTAGTCGTGAGTAAAAGATTTAATTGATGAACACATCCCTTCCATCTCTGTAGAAAAGAGATGTTCCCTGGACGTACGTAAACATAAGCGTAAGACAGCTCACATTACGCCGATGCTCGAAGACATTGGGAGTTTTGGACACACTTTCGTCGCCCATGAGCATCTTAGGATTTCTCCTGTATTCGCTTGAGGGCGTCTCAACACCGTTTCGATGCTGCCGCCCACATGCGAGTTGTAATCTAACGTTGGCTGGATATAGGCGGTGTGAAGATTGCGGACATCGGCGGCAGTAAAGTATTTTTTGTGACGCTTTAAAAAACCTAAACCCTTGGCTGGGTCTTTTTGGCACTTCGAACAAATGTTCTGTGCAATGACCATTGTTTTGCTTCCCCGAGGCTTAATTTCCTTCCTTACATTTTATACATCTGGCGAACTTAGAATTAAGTGACTGGCATTTACTACCCTCGTACAATGTTTATATCAAGCGGTATTTCAGACATAATATGTATGTTAGCCTGTCTAAAATGGTTCACATGAGATCAAACGCCAGTCGATAACTCCCGATGTTCTTTGCAACAAAAAGACAGAAAAACATATTTTTAGTTAAGTTCGAAAACTGCAACAACAAGTGGCTTTTATGAAATTTCGCTCACTTGCTTAGCGTAACTCGTGATGATGCTTTAATGACGTTATTTGCGTTACGTTCACAGCAACGAAAAAAATATTTTAATTTTGTGTAATAATTATATGTTCCCTTCTGACGGCGAAAATATGCAGTTTGGACTCAGAATTCCTTCGACGAATGGTGTGCTCACACTTGTCTGTCCAAAACAGTAATTTGTTGATTTTTACAAGAAACAATTAACTTCCTAAACATGTCCAAAGTTCACCATTTTGTATGAGAAAATCGTCCTTTTGTTTTTTCTTACTTCTTCCCAGGACCAATTGACTGAGGTGTTAATATAGAGGCTTAACACAGATAGATGTGCGACTATGAAACATGCATTGTACGAATATGATAAAAAATATTTTATTCGAAGTGCTGACCATCGCTGGCTGCACGTTTTTTCCCACTTTTCTGTTAATTTTTGCTTGCCACGCCTTTAAAAATCATTCTTTCTTGCCGCGAGCAATTCATCGAGTTCATCGATCTTTTTTTTCACATCTTCGTACGAAACAGAGCGCGAGCTTAGCAAGTTTATGTCCCGTAGATGAAAACAAGTAGTGATCGGACGGACCAGAGTTTAATGAGCAAGCGGCTTGTTGAGTATTTATAACGTATCACAAACCGGTTTTGTCGTATAGATGGCTGGACGAATGTTATGCGCAAAAAATTGGCCTTTTTGTGAGAAAAGATATTTTTTGGTTGCTTAATGTTGCCAGGTGTCGAAGCTAAGAAAAAAAAATATAATTTCAGACATCTCTGTCCTCTACATGTGGCGTTAGAGCTATCTATGCATAAATTCCGGTTTCATATTTATATGCCTGGTATATAAGCTAAACAAATTTTTTTATTAATTTTTCTTTGTTTTTTTTTTTTGTGAAATTATAACTTATCGAGATTTAAAGTTTTAGTCTGGAGAAAAATTGATGATGACAAATTAACTAGCACATCTCTTTCTATATACTTATGAATATTTGTATGTGCGTCTACGTTAGTATCGCTCACTACTATTAAACAGTATTTGTTTAAATTGAGAAAAACAAAGTCACGGCTAAACAATGAAAGAAAAAGGACAAAAAGCTAATAAGGAGGTTGTATAGAAATGTTTACTTTTAGAACACTAGAGGCGCACATACGTACTCATGCATATACACATACGTAAATGCACATATAGAGATATACGTATGGTATATAAAGGAAAGTCAAATAAGTCACCCTACCATATAAATGTGTAAGTGAATGTAGGAAGACAAAAACAGACGGACAAGCAAACATTGTCTATGCGAATGCACGGTATTAAGCCTTCTTGTCGTGTATATTTGTTTAGTATACAAAATGGCAATTGTGTGACTGACTGACTGACGAAAAGACTGATTGACAGTTATATCAGACACACATATACATTCACGTATTCACTTGAATTATACTTCAATTCTTCCTCTTTAAAGTTGTTAGTACAAGCGCATGGATCCAGCTAAGTATTCTTCCGTTTGTTCATCGGCTCCAATCCAACTCTATGCATGTTATAAAAGTATGTGTCCATCTGTTTACATGTGTATTTCTATATGTTTGCCTTTCTATATACGTGTATCTCATACTTTATGCATTTATTCAAACAGACTACTAATAATATATTTGTATATATATATGTATATATATATATATATATATTTGTGTATATATATATGTATATACACATATCTGTAAATGATGTGTGTAGCTTGCTGTTGTTAATAGTGCAAACGAAAACCAATCGATCCCATATCATATCATATCGCATCGCATCAAGTATCAGTCGTGCAATGACAGATATTTGTATGTTTGTGTTTGTTCTACGTACATACATGTATATATATATATATATATATATATATATATATGTATATATGCATGTGAACATATTTGCTTAAGCGGGCCAATTGATAGCAGTAATATGCAGTGATGTCACGCCAAAGAAGCCCATTTAAAATGCGCAAAACATTATAAAAATAGCAGCGCATGGCCAGCGGCCAATGTATACCAACTGACAAAAATCTATTTACTATAACATTTGTTTACATATTTACACACAAATATATATGCATACAACACACACAAACACATGTTTATTGATATATGCACATATACTATATATGTATATAAGAAGTAGCATATAGTATATATATATATATATATAGAAAGTAGCAAACTATGGCGTGCAAAGTTACTTCAATAACACCAGTCCATCCATACTTATAATCAAACAGTCATTCAATCACTCATGCAACTATTTATAGATTTATCCCTTCTCTCCTTTACAATATGCATACTGCAAGCGAAAGCTAATAAAAAGTCATACAAATTCACCATATGTTTGTTGGATTGTAAAATATTCACGAAAATGAAGAAACAAAAAAAAAAAAAGCGAAAAAAACTAAATCACTTTTTTACTACCATATGGGTTAATGCTGGTTCCGAAGCATAACACATGTGATGAACAGCAACAGCAAATAGCAAGATATGCAAACTTCTACTCACCGCAGGTTTATCTGTGCGA
>KK502442.1:1005660-1032377 GCA_000688735.1 Glossina austeni
AATAATAATAATAATAATAATAATAATAATAATAATAATAATAAACAAAGCATTTTAATCATAATGCATTTTTTATAAGGGCTTTTGCAGCTTAAATGTGTGAGCTTGTAACCACAGCAACTAAGGGAACATATGGTGATGGTTTAGTTGACTCCTTTCATTAATGGTAATGCCTTTGCTGTCGCTGTTGCTGTTGTTGCTGCTGCTGCTGCTGCTGCTGCTGTTGCTGCTGTTGCTGCTGTCGCTAGAATTTAGTTAACTGGGTGTGTTTGCCACTCCTGCTGTTGTGACTGTTTTCAAATGAAAAAGTGTGAATATCTATTTAATATTTCTTATTCTTATTCATTATTTGATCGAGTGCAAAACAATTTGAATTGTACTCCCCAGACGATGATACATTTGATTAAGCCTTGAATTAAATAGGGAATCGTGTAGGGTCATCTTCCGATTAAGATTTGGGACAAATCTCTTTTGCCGTTATTTGTGGAATAGAAAAAATTACGACAAAAGCAATGAAATACACGGTTACGTTTCGCGCGTGTGAAACGAAGCTCAAATTTGTAAATAAGAATTATTGTCCTCCTCTGGTCTGGTGCTCCTGCGTATATAAAAATAGCTTTTGGGTACGCTTTGTGGAGTAAGAATCTCATTTTTGGGCATGAAAATGGCTTTGCAGTCACCGTGAATGGAGATCACTGATCTTTTCAAGCACGAAGCGGACAATTTGACCTTGGATAATATGTGATTTCAATAAAATGGTCCAACATGTTGCACATTTTTCGTGAGAAAATCAATTTATTGATGGAAAATGATCAGGTAATCTTCACATATATAACTCTACTGGAGTTTTGGGCTGATGTTGGAGCGTTGGCTTACCCCGATGAACCACGAAATCGTAGTCACTTTACTCATGAAGATAACTCGCGGTATTGATGCAACGAGAGCAGAAATGGGACAAAAATTCTTCTTCTACAATTAGTTTTTTACATAAGTCCCGAGCCGCCTACTTATCCAGGAAATCATTCTTAACTATAAATGGTGTGCACCAATAGTTGAAATAGAAGAGAATTCATTTTGATGTCTTTTATCATTTAGTTTTTGTAATTTTTTGTAAAGTTTTGGAAGAGAAAAACAGTTCGAATCAATCGTAGCTTGAATTGCTTGAGTTGCATAAATAATTCAAAAGTTAGTTTACACTTAAAAATGAAAATTTAAATTATATCGGCTAAGATTCGGCTTAAAATGATTTCTATTTGAAGTACGAAGTGAAGAGTGAAATAAAACACGCAATAACACTTAAAGAGTAGAAAAAAAAAAAAGAAAAAAACAAACGCATCTTATTCGAACTGGATCGATATAAGAGCCGGGAAGCAAAGCAAAATCGTTGAAATATATCTCCGTGCAAATACTCTGAGCTATTATCACCAAATAATACTCTAAACGAATGAAGCCTTTTTTCATTTTTTTTTTTTTATTTTGTTCTTACTTTTATTGCATTTATTATTACAAATGATATAATAACTGCTACGTTTCTACGGAAATTCGCATTAATCGGGCGATATATTTCGTTAAATTTTTTTCAAAAGTTCACATTTGCTTTTCGCCTTTATATGTACATGCAAAGAAAACTATGTAAATAAATTAAAAGTGAAAAAGCAAACTGACTATGTTAGGCAGTCATGCTTACTATGAAGCCATAATTGATGGCTGAACCGAAGGTAAAGGCCAAAGCTGGGTAAAAACTGAAGCTTCAAGATCAGATGCTTGCATTTTTCATTGGTAGCGGAGTGCGGTAAGAGGGAGTTGAATGTGCGTATGTTTAATTCGAAAGTACGAACGGTTGCAATTAAATAACGAGCAGCGGCAAGCAGCTACGAGCAGCAGCGAGAGTGAGTGAAGATTCTGAGAAAGGAGGAGTCTAGTGGTATCTATTGATGGACAAATCTGTTTGCGCTTGGATTTCGGGCGATAATTATCTAGTCATCAATAAAATACAAAATAGTTTTTAGCAGCCTGGGTTCATATAAATCATACAAATTAAAAAAAAGCTGAATTCGTCTATAAAATAAAGAGCGTGTTTGTCTGATGTATTCTTCCAAACCTCGATTTCGTTGTGTGTGCCTGCATAACACTCAAATAATATTTGCCTCTTTATCAATTTGGCCCAGCAAGAGCATACCGTAATATTCGAGGAAAGCTATAGACATGAATGACTTGGATGCGGTTTTTTTAGTCGTGGTTCACATTTTGCACAATATTCGTTGCGTTCGAGTGGTACAAGTAGATCCAAGTTTTGTCTTCCATAATGATCGGTTTCTTGTTGTCCCGGTAGACAAAAAGTTATTATTCTACAGACATGATTTAAATTGAAACATTCACTTTTGCACGTTTAAATCCGCAACACTTGAGTACACTGATGGGAAATTCTCCACAAAAGTCGAAGACAGTCCTAGCAGCCCACACCAAAAATTATTTCATAAATTCATTGTACTCGCTATCGCATAGCAAAGTCGTTAACAAGTATGATTATCAAGTCGGCACACCCGACTTCGATTACTTCAATTGCGGTTTTACGCGTTGGGAATTTAATCTCCTTATTTAATTGTCCAGTCCTTCAACTTCGCACCTTAAGCCGTTAAGGTTTTAAAACAGGAACCTGGTGCATCTCTAGCGTAAATTACTAAAATTACATTTGAACGTCTTCCGTTGGAAGAAGAGAAGGGTCGACTATGGAAACTGGCCAATTTTAGGGAGGATCGCTTGTTGTTGTTGTTTTCGAATGTCGAGAGACACTGGCATTTTGAATTTGGCGAATTGAATTTAACTTTATAGCATTGCGTTGTGGGAGCTCCAGTTTCGATTCCGATACTGAACTTCAGAGCTTCAGTTTTCGTTAAGCTTGTAAATCGTTTAGCAACTGAAGGTATGTTTTCAAAAAAAGAAATGAACCTTTTCTTTGTATTATATATTCTATCGGCTAATAACAGACAACAGACAATTTCCTCACCGTTTTTGTTCTCACGAAGCCGTTAACTCTGCACCAAAAACGAAAAAAAAAACGAAAGCTTATTCTCTTCATGTAACGATAATTTCTAACATTTCTTTATAAGTTCCGGGTTCATTGACCTTCAATTTGCTACTGTTTGTTTCCTTGTTAGTTTATCTTGCATCAACATCAAATCCTGTCATCTGTTGGACTTTTTTGTTTATATAAAAAACAGTAATACCAGCGAGCAAAAGCGTATGAAGAGAGAAAGGTCGAAGAACTCAAATAGTCTTTTTTTGTCTGCTAAAGGAATTTCCTTTAAACTAACTGATCATACATACAAAAAAGAAAGGTATTTTCACTTAAACATATACGTTCGCCTTTTTTTGTTGGTAGTAAGAATTTTTAAGGGAACAATTGTGTGATCGAAATATTAAGATAAAAGTGAGGGAAAAAGAGAAGACAAAAAAAAAAAAAACCGAAAATATTACTTAATAATTTATGTAAGAAGGCAAGTGTAGCGTACTTGTGGTCAAACGAACAAGTAATTTAAGCGGACAACAACAGCCAACAGGCAAGAGCCAACAGCCAACAGCCGCGATAAAATGTTCTGCGGAAGAAAAAATTTTTATTTATTTTTTATTTTTTTTCTTCTTCTTAAACTTTTTGCCTTTCTTCTCTCATTCCCCACCCCCCTCCTCACCGACCCTCCATCGAACAACCAAAAAAAAGTAATAATAACGACGTGAACGATAAACAGCCTACTGCTTAGCATTTTATTGTGCTATGTTGCACTAAAGTGTCTATTTGGCAAACGATAAGTTTTCAAATTTCAATTTTTTTTCTATTTTTTGATTTTGGTTTTATGTAAATTAATCCAAAAACCATTTATGATATTTTGAGTACGCATAAGTACTTAAGTGTCATTGTATTGTTTTATTATTATTTTTTTTTATTTTTTTTTTCAGTTGTCAAATTCTAATCTGCTCTATTGTATTGAATAAGAATGAATTTGTATATTAGGTCTATGTGAAAGTGTTCTCGTTCCTGTTCACGTTCAAAAAGTAAGGCTTTGTTGAGAAAACCATCAAGCAATTAAGCATCTTGTACCGAAGCATGCCTTGCTATAAGTAAAACATCAAGTCAACTAAATTGTAGAAATCGTTTATTATATAATTATATATAAGTAGATTAACCGAAAAGCTTCTGATATGAATATGGAGATGGCAGCTCTTGTCGCCTTGATAAGGTTTCGGCGTGCAGTTGTCGTTTGACAATCGTTTGAGGGACCCACTGTGAATGCCTTTGTGAAAAGTGAACAAGTTGAGTATCGGACCGTCAAAATAGGTGTTTGTCCTTGAAAGGCCACACCATTATACAAATTAAGGACGAGTTTAACACTGTGTGTAAGGACTCCGTACCATGTCGGTAATATTTTGAGCACTTGCATTGAAGGGTTCTCGTACCACCTCGGAAGAACAATGAGCGAACAGCCAAAAAGTGTAGGCTCACTCTTTACTCCCGTAGGATCATATGCGCCGCGTCACCACTTGATGGATATAATGACAAAATCGTACTTACCCCATCCACCATATTCTTCAGCTGTAGCCCTCACGAATTATTATCGTATATCGTATACGTGCAACTCCATATGTCTACTCGCAGTCTTATTTTAAGTAATATCACAAAAACATCATAAGCCACAAGGCAGTCACAAGTAAACGTCAATTTAATTGTATATAATTTTTTGTGGCTTTCAGGTATTGATGATCATCTGCTGAGCAGATCAGATAAAGAATGTGTCCTCTGACAACAGTTTATAAAAAAAACAAAAAAAAAAAGTGAAGGGAAAAATGTGATTTTTATAAAATTATTTGATTAGATTACAGAGCGAAAAATTATCGAAACATTTCAGGAACACGGGCATCCCTTCCCCTCAACTTGAAGATTCACTTTCCAAGCAATTTTTTTGATTTTCCAAGACCTTCCGAATTTTATAAAGTGTTTGGAACATACGAATATCAAAAGACTTTCTTAGCTTCTGGTATTCGGCTAAAGATGGTGTACTCGTCTAAAAAGCTTTTTTTTCCTCCAATCAATTTAAATGTGGTTTTATTTATTTATTTATTTTTTTTTTTTTGGCATTGTATGTATGGCAGTCTATGGGTGATAATGACTTGTCGCAATTGAAGCAATTATTGGCTTCAGGAAGTGTAAAATATGACTACCGCCTTTTTTCTTATTTATTAACCCGACTCCCTTTTCTATTAATCCTTCCACTTTGTGGTTTCTGTTTCGTCACAAAAATTCCTAGTGTAGTGTTTTATTGTAACCATTGCTCGGGAATGGCAAGTCACAGGAATCTGTGGTGAGACAATACGATCAGAAGCTCTTATGAGTGTTGACCGGTTGAATACTATTCAGTCTATTAGTTTACAATTCTAGTGTTCATAAGAAATGAAAAGAGCATGGCCTTCCGTCTTCCTTTTCTACTTAGTATGTTGGAAATTGAATATGAATGCATGCGAACGGGACTTTTGCCGAAACTTATTATATACTCTTATATCTACGTTCCTTTGTTTGTCTAAATAATACTTCTTTTGGTTTGTCATTTATGTTTTAAGTACGCTAAGCGCATTAATAATGTTTAAATATTGAAATATTTTTAAATAAATATTAGAGAGGCATGCTCATATGTAAAATATGTATATATATATATACATATATATATATATATATGTATAATAAATGCATATTTATTATGTGCATATTATCATTATTAGCGAGTTGACAACCGATGTGTTTGTTATTAATGTTTTTTCTTCACTTTTTTTGTAGCTTGAGAGCTTAACACACACATCGGTTGGTTGGTTGGCATTTGCAAATGTGACAAATGACAAAATTTGACATTAACTTTATGTTTAAAATTCGTTTTGCTTTGCTTTTATATATACATATATATATATATATATATATATATATTGATATTTCTGTTTGGTTTGCTGAGCCTTAACAACAACGCATTGTCACACATGCATACATAAATATTTAGTTTGTTAATAATGTGTCGTCGAATTGTCTACTTTGACAGTTTATAAAAATAACAACTGTAAGACAATTAAAAAAAAAATAAAAAAATAAGTATAAATAGTTACACTATATTAACATAAACAAACTGTTATCATTTGGAATATGTGCTCCAAGTTGTATTGCTTTCAAAATTCCATTTTAATCTGTTTGAGTATGTAAATTATTTAAGAGCAAGTAACAGAAAGAAAACCGTGTTCACTTTAAAACGAATTTCGTACGCCCACCATCTCGATCATTTATATGCAATATTGCACTACTGCAAATGCTGCCTTCAGCGAAAGCACGCATACACCGAATATTCTTTTGAGAAATACTTGTCCCATTATGGTGTGATTCCGTTCACTGGGAGCCATTCTTGACACGCAAGTCGTTTGCGATAATTATTTCGTTAGAAAGGTATCTGCATTAGTGCTCTAGAACCGCCCTGTTTCCTCAATTTACGTAAACAAACATATCTAATCAACTACTGTAGAGACGTATTTGCATAGGAGTTAGAGTAACCGCTGGCCCAAGAAAAGAAAACCCCGCTCGAGCAATTTCAATAAAAAATTCTTATTACTTTTCAAAGGCAGTGTTACTTAAAGGGAAAACCGTGAAATGTGAAGAAGATCGAAGAGTAATCTAAACCCAGGGATGTTAAGATAATTCTTATATTTTAATTTAATAGAAAATAATAATTTTTTTTCGCTAATTAGTCTGCAGTGGAAGTAACCGAAAAGCATTTGTAAGTGGCCCGCATGTACACCCTGACTGAGCCCTGATAACATTTTTGATTCTCAATTGATTGATCGAGCTTATGGGGATCTTTTGTTGAAAACAAGTAAGAATATTATAGTTGAGCAAGGCCGAGTGTTAAACACCCTACACCACCTTGTCTAACACAATTCTTCTTTTTTTTTTTGTAGAACTCAAAAATTATATCTTTTTCTGTATAAAGGTACATTTTTCAAGTGCGTATTTATGGGGAAATGGGCCCAAAACGCAACCTAATGTAGTACTAGTTTCAATTGCGATCTGCAGCGTGAACACAAATTTACGCGAATAGGCGGGCAGATGGACAGACGGACAGACAGGTTACATACGACCGCACTTATTTAATATACCCTGTACCGCAAGTGGTGTACAGTGTACAGTGTACAGTCGAGCATACATAAATTTCCGAATTATCATAAACATTATACACATTCGCATGAAAATGAGAATTTTTTCTTTCGATGTTGCGAAAAGAATTACGAAATAATCAAATCCTTGTTCAAATTTAGAGTAATTCGAATTGAAAATTCCATCGACCTGAGCTAGGATCACTATAATTTCTTGCACATCAATTTACGAAAGCATTGCGTATAGCTAGCAGCTTGTAGTTCTTAAAGGAATTAAGCATTGTTTCGACGCTGAAGCAATTTAAAATAATTTCAGCATTTTCAGTTGAAAGCTTTCAAATTTATTTGTGTGTTCAAATAAATTGGTCGCGCAGGTGTGCTATGGTAAAAATTCAATTTTCTAAAACAACATTAGATTGTTGGCATTCAAAGCAAGACTAAGCAACTAGCAATATAAAGTTTAATGACGTTTTATATTTCTGAACGCACATGTTATCGAAACCGATTCTCAATTGACAAACATGATAATTTCTGATGGCGGACTGCAACTCTGAAAATTAGCAAAAAAATTTTTGGAAGTGTCATTAAGGATTTAATACTAGAAACGAAAATCAAAACGCCAGTATTCTGAACATTATGTTCTGTCCGATAAGGATATCTTCTAAAATCAAAAAGATCGACGCAAACAGAGACAGAGCGAAAGTTTCGCTTTCCCTCCCTCCCTAGGCTTAACTTAAAGACGGTAGCTACTGTTGGTGTTGCCACTGCGTACCTTGTACGATTTTTCGTTGCAGAGCTTCATATACTTGTAGATAATACGTTTGCTAACGGCCTAGGAGATACCTTTCAAATTGTTAAAGCGTTATCATACTGGATGATATGCAGAATAGGCATTGCTTTCCCTCCCTCTCTAGGCTTGACTTAAAGACGGTAGCTACTGTTGGTTCTGTCACTGCGTACC
The DNA here is from genome assembly GCA_000688735.1 of Glossina austeni. NCBI lineage: Eukaryota > Metazoa > Arthropoda > Insecta > Diptera > Glossinidae > Glossina > Glossina austeni. The sequence continues at coordinate 1,013,798 of KK502442.1, forward strand.
ATGTACGATTTTTCGTTGGGAAGCTTCATATACTTGTAGCTAATACGTTTGCCAACGGCCTAGGAGGTACCTTTCAAATTGTTAAAGTATTACTAGATGATATCCGAAATAAGCATCCGGCTAATAAGCTATTGCTCTCTGCCATCTGAACAAACATGATCTCAGTCTTTGTCTTTGTCGAAGGAAAAAGTATACATTATGGCTGTAGATCTCAACCTAAGACGATCAGTTGGGTTGAAACTCTTAACAAAAAAAAATAGAATAGACCATATATATATATATATATATATATATATGTATATAAAAAGGAGAAATTTCTAATGAATCCTTTTTTTAATGTCCTTAAAAAAAAAATTTCGGAAATGATTAAAGATTTCCTTGGGTGACTTATGTGTTAACAGAAAACTAGTGGGGTGAGATTGAATCATTCACATATGTGACTAGTTCAGCGGTTATATGTAGCAATTAGATAAAGACACATTCCTCTAAGAATGACGGGCCATAAAAATGTATAAACATTTTATGGTTAACTTTATTTATTACTGATGTTGTTGTAAAGTTTCATACATACATACATTCTCAATTTTACTTTAGCTTGGTTAGTATTTTAGTATTTCTAAGGGGTTTTTCTCGTTCGCCAAAAAATCATGACCACTCGGCAATACGCTATCCGCCCATCGTTATATCCTCTTCTTCCTCGATCTGTCATTCACTGGTGGATTTAGTAGCTTCAAGTTGAAAGTTTTTTTTTTTTTGTTTTAATTCAAATGTGAAAATGGCTGTGATATGCTATGCTATCCGCTCTCGACATCAACTAAGTTACAAAAAAAAGAAGAAGATAAAAAACTAAACAAAAATGTTAAAAAAAAGAATGCTAGCACTAAATACCATCGAATCAGTTTTAGCAAACAAGCTTTGGATAAGCATTTCACTCATTCACACAATTTGTTTGGCCACCTAAGAGTTCAGATCAGGAATGGCCCCGATTTACCAATCGTATCATTTCGTATTTAACGAAAGACTTTCACGCTCTTAAAGTTTGGCTTTTTTGTGTGATGGGTATCCACGAGTCGTCACAAAGCGAATATAAATTTCCTACTGATTTTCTTTTTCCCACTCTTGCCTTCCTGCTAAATAATACTTAAGTATCCGTACCATAACTTTTCATTGCTGACATAAAAAAATATTTATGCATAATATATTCGAAGTACGTAACTCATAAGAGTATAGATATATTGTTTTTTTAGTTAGTTTATTATTTAGTGTGCCATCACGTTGGACAAGTGTTAAGGAAAACGAAAACAAAAAGCAAAAATACAAAAAAATAAGCATTCAAGTCTTAGAAAGCAGTGCAAAGCAACGGCGAAAAAGCGAAGGCAAAAGTCAAAATAAATATTTGTGAAAAAAAAAAAAATAGTAAAGTCATTCTGCTGTTAGTGTTGTTGCATACATACGTGGACGAGCATGTGAACATAAACGCAGCCGTTTTGTCTAACACAAATGCAGCGAACTAAAATGTGATTTATTTGGGCCATTCTCTTCGACACTTTTTTTTCTTCCTTCGTACATTTTGTCTGTGTGTGTGTGTGTGTGTGTGTATGTATGTGTACGGTTTATTCATTCAATCTTATGCCCAATTCAATGCAGTTCGCCTGAGAGTTTAGTGCTATGAAAAGTTTTTTGAGAAGCAACTTCAAAAATAATACAACTGCAACAACAACAATAATAAATGCCAGCAATAATATAAAGATAAGAAGTGCCGGCCATTAAGATTCGATCGATATTGGAAGGCACTTTTCCGCTTCTTAATTGTCTTCTTTAATTCTAATAAAGTTCGCATAGTAAGATCCCTTCCATAATTGCGTGCACAATATTCGTTCGTTCGTTCTGGTCCATGAAGGGAACAAATAGTCAATTGAAAATAATGACTCGTGCAAGAGTGAATTCAAGTAGTAATGCTCTCCTAATAATAGTTTCATTGCATTTCTTATTACATACACGTGCTTATCATTTTACGATTCGAAAATATTTCTCCTTACGGTTGATTGCTTAATTAATTGAACCTCTTCAGGTTTTGCATCCCATCATTTCCCATCATTTCTCAATGCAAATTTCCTAATTTAGGTATGAGTTTGTCAACTTTGTCTTCGAAAGGATTCGTATATACATACTTTTGCTCTCTGCTACTACGGAGCGGGAATGCCGCTATACAGTTTGCGATAAGCGAGATGTACTCTAAAACAGTGGCCAGTCTTATAGAGTGTTTTTCTCCTATTACGGGATGGGCTGTATGCCACTGTTCCTAATGGAGTTACGCAGACGTCTGCAATAATTACTTTTCAATTCCACAAAGACCGATGATACACGGATTTCATTAATTCCGGTCCCACTAATCCTGCAGACACGGTATGAAAAGATGAGAATGTGCTGGGATTTTGAGATAACTGCAGCCGCCAAGAAGCTCGGCGGAGTCTCGTCCGCAACGAGTAGGAACAGTAGATAATCGCCACGCAGACATTTTGCAAGCAGCAAAACTGCGATCACCTATTGAACGTGCAACAATTCTCGCTGCTCAGACTATAGTGATCTCGAATAATTAGATATTACGCGGCTTAAAGCCGCTCTTGCAATTAAATCATCCATACTATCCCAGCTGCCATCCACATTTTCTCTACGCGGATTGTGAATGTTCAAGGAAGAATGATGACATGGCAATGCCACGCGCTTGGACACCTAACCACTTCTCAATACTATTCAAAACCTACACAGATCTGCGCAAGCCGTGGAGACCTTTGAAATAGTCGGATTATTTTGAAAAGAAGTCTCTTAGCGGACATCTTCTGATACTCTCGTTGGTTTCTCTATGAAAAATTTTTATAACCGAATATGCAAAAGTTTTTTTTGCCTTACACATGCCTTCATTAGCCACGGAAACCCGGGTTCGTACGTCCGTTTTACAAACAGGATGTGTGGAGAAGTTCGCATTTCGATCGACAACCACACCAAAAGTACGGGAGCTTACCCAACGAAAGCTCATTCGGTCAAAGATCGTAAAGCTTATCGCCAGGCTAGCCCAGATAATACAACAACAACATAGAGACATGCAAACAAAAACAAAAAAAGCGAGAAAAGTCGAACACATTCTTTATACGTCGCTCAAAACAATTAAACGAATACACTGGAACAACAACGGCCGATCGACCAAACAGTTACAAAGCCATAGAGCTATTCGCGTTACGTTAGTTTTTCGAATTTAATATTTAAGAGAGGCGAAGGTATCTCGTCAAACATAGTCTTCGATAGGAAAGCTCAACGTCATCTTACGCATCTGGTCCTGTTGGAGTTTTCCTATGTATACGCATCATCCACGTTGAGGGCGATTGTGCAAAGGAGCAAACGCTGTTGTGTGGTCAGCAGATCTTGACATTTGAAGGCCTTGCAATCACTTTGGTTCAAGCGATCGGAAGACCTGCACTGCGACTTTTCCGCACCCTATTTGCAGAGTAAGTGAAATTTATGCTAGCCGCAGAAGTGCTTGAACAAAACAAAGCTTGCTCTGGTCTACTAGTTTCGTACTTTGCTAAGGAACAGACGAAATTAAAGGATGCGTTCTATATGTGGTAGCGAGTAGTGCATGTTATTCTTAGGTGCTTGCAAAAATTTTTTGGCCAGTGACTTTCACTGGTAAAATTGATGGGAAATGGGAAATACAAGTGTACACAACGGTTAAATTCGTTGATTTTGACTGCTCTCTACCTGAAATAACAATTTGCTATTTAGTATATTTGAGATATCAGAGATCAGTCAATATAGACGCAAATCATGGAAAGCTCAAAATTCTATTTTCCTCACTCATTACTTTTGTTGTTTGGCTTGAAGAAATCTGCTGCCAAGGCCCATCAAATAATTTTAAAAACTTATGGCGAAGCTGCCCCATCACACCTCCATTCTCGGTTTTGGTTGCATCAGTTTAAAAGCGATGGTGTGGATGCCAATGACAAAGAACGGCCTGGAAGGGCAAAACAGTCCCAAAGCAATGAATTGAAAGAACGAAAGCCCAACTCAAACTCCCCAAAATCTTTCGAAGAGCTTAACAGTCGATGAATCAAATGTTTCTAGACGCTTATATGCGAAGGAAAGATCCAAAAGTTTTCCAAGGAGAAATACTTACCATGCGAATTAACTGAAAATATTATTTTAAAGGGTTTCAACATCGCGGTTTCATTGTTTGTCAAGCAAAAAAAAAAGAGTGTTCTGTGGCGTGTTGTGATTGGCGCTGAAAAATGCATTTATTACGACAATCCCAAGCACAAAAAGGCAGGGGCTAGACAAGATGGACACCATCCACATCGAGAACGAAGCGAAATATTCCTGGCCATAAAGTTTTGTTGCATATCGTGTGATCAGCAAGGTGTAGTGTACTGCGAGCTGCTGGAACCGAATGAAACTATTTCTGCAGATGTCTACCGACATCAACTGAACAAATTGATTAATGCATTGTTGGAGAAAAGAGCAGCAACGACGGCTAAAAGACGCAAACTCATCCTCTTGCATGACAACGCTCTGCCACCCGTTACTAGAGTTGTCAAGGGTGCACTGCTGCAGCTCGAATGGGAAGTTCTGCCGCCCACTCATCAGATATAGCGTTTTCTTGCGACTTGCTCGTGTTGGCACGCGGTTTCGAAATGCTGAAAAAGTGCGAACATGGACCGATGATTGGATCGCTGCCAGACCAATATCGTTCTTTCGACACGATATCGCCATGTTGCCAGAAAGATGGGAAAAATGTGCAGAAAATGATTGAAAATATTCCGCTTAATATATATTTTACAAGTTTTTCTCAGTAAATGACTGGTTCAAGTGAAGAAGAAATGGCGAATATTGTTGCAAGCACATAATAAGATCGCAATAATAAGAAGGAAATGAGAACAAAACAGAGGATAGCTTCTCTTAAACTCGGAAACGTCATATCTAGGAGTGAAGTAAAAGTTTTATATTAATTTATTTTATAGAGATGACAAAACAAATAAAAATATTTAATAACGAAAACATTAAAGAAAATTCACACACGTGTACACTCGCAAACGAACTGATAATATAAAGCATTTACGAAAGCAACTACTAATGGATTTTTTTAATAACATAACATAACGTCAACACTCGCATGTTTCGCGTAAAAAACTAAAAAAAAATAAAACAAAAACGCAAAATTCAAAATTGCACATAAACCATTTTTTTTTGTTTTTGTTTTTGTTTTTGTTTTTTTTTGTTTGGGACGTACGTGTTGGTTTGAAATTTTAGGCGTATGAAACGATGTTCATCTCTGTCGTGTTTAAGTTTACCTAAAGAGTCGTCGTTCACAACTACATTAATGTGTCGACACGATACATATGCTTGTATACATATCTACATTATATATATATTTATATATATGCGCAACATAAATTATAGACTTACGTTTACTTAACCGATTAACGTATACCACCGATCAACCAATCAACCAACTAACCATTCAACTAATGCAACAATGCATGCGCGTTTTAATTTTTTTTTGGTTTTTTTTTTCTTTTCTTTTTTTTCGTAATTTCTGTTCAGTCACACGTACCTAGATGTTTGTACGTTGTATGCTAGCTGCGCGCAAGTGAAGTGATTTTATGATTTACAATAAAATCGAAAAATTATTATGATTATAGAAAGGTGTTAAACTTCTCTACCTATACATCTATATATCTATCTATCTATCTATCTATCTATCTATCTATCTTCTATCTATCTATCTATCTATCTATCTACCTATCTATCTGTCTCTATAGCTCTGTTTCTTCATGTTTACGGGTCTGTCTGTCTGTCTGTCCGTCTGTCTGTCCGTCTGTCTGTCTGCCTGCGTGTCTATGTGTCTGTATACAATCGCACTGCTGCATAAGCATAATATATGGAGACTTGCATATGATATAACGAACTTTTGTGTGTAAAGCAATTATTTTCGGTGTTGTATTTAGAGCGGCTTTTAGTTTACATGCTATGCAATTCCCAGCAATTAAAGTGTGTTTTATACGTAAATGGTTACAAAATTTGGCCTGAATAGTTATATATCTTGAAAGGTGCTCGACACATTCACAGCAAGGATAGTTTGTGTTTGACAGTTGTGATAATTGTTGTTCCAGCTCCTTCCGATAATAAAAAAAACAAGGACCTTAATAATAGCTGTAAACTTTCGCTTATTTAGCTCAATTGAAAATTAATAAAATTCGAATTTCATCATTTTATCACACGCACTGTCGCAATTAGAAGAAAATTAAGAAAGCCTGAGATGCAAAAATCCTCAGAACGCAGCACGTTAGGCTAAAATTTACTTGTAATCTCTTCGAAATGCGACAGTCGTTAACGAGCCCACTACCATCTAGGATGTAAGAGTTCATTTCTTGGGGAGAGAGAAAGAGTTCACTTTAAAAGACTTCATCTCCCTAAGAAGTCGATTAAATCGATCAACTGCCATTCCTTAGAGGATATCCGATATTAGAATGTAATGCATTCCCAAATTGTGCGCGTAATATAAACTGATTCCCTAATGTGCTGCGTAACACATACGTCCATTTGCTTGAAACCAGATCTTGCTTAGTCTAACAACTTCCAAATTAGGTTACAAAAATTGCCTGACCATTGATTTATAACGTTCTCGATTCACGGTAATGGGATCCCCGAAGACATAGGCATAGCTGACTTCATTAGTTCGAAAGTCATCAAACGTCCTATTGCATCGCCGCAGAAATAGAAAGTGATTTAAAAAAGTTCTAAGCCATTTCCATAGGAATGCGTAGGAGAAGGAAGACACTTGATGAACCAACAGGGAAATATTTTAATGCAAAGAACTTTCTTCTACCAATCCCAGTTGCGACGAAACGGCACCGATTCATTTTTAAAGAGATTGATTACCGGCGGTAAAAATAATACATAAAAAGAAACGTTGTTCAAGACGGATGGAGTTGGAATAGCGACGGCAATTTATGTCAAGGTACGGTATTATAGCGGTGAGATAAGGAAATCCTTTGCGTTTCGTAGCATTTAAAAATAATTGTTCATCATGAGTTGTCTCAATCGGGCGAATCGATTGTGAATATTTAGTGCGATTAAGATAAAACAATCGGAATTGATCAAGAGCATCACAGTAATGCATGAGTCCTCCCGCGTCTTTAGAGATCCGGTAAAAGTGATGAAAGCTTGGCAGGTTGGCCCGTCTGCCTATTATTTCAAAAGCAGAGACCTGTGACAGTCACTAGGATTGCATCATTATTTTGCCAGAAAAATGCTAATAAAGTTTATTTAGAATTTTAAAGCAATGTCCTTGAATTTTTGTGAAAAAGCGTCACGAACTTTTTCCTTGATCTATTTAAAATACGTCTTGCTCTTAATTTGCAAAGACATGTGTTTACGGATTTGTAGCAATATCTCTATACAATTGATGATTTGCATACGACATATATGCCGCATTCGCATCCATATGTCTGACTATTAATGTAAGTATGTGTAAGTATGTGTGTATGTGAAAGGGATTACTTATTGCTCTCATTTAAATTTTGGTTTACTAGGGTATATTATACGTTTTCAAAGTTGATTAATTTCTTTTAATCGTCCGAGCATAGGCGAACGTATTTTACACGCACTGCCTAGGCACAAACCCATAAACGTATCTATCGCAAAACAATTTGAATTATATTAAAGACTGAAAGGTTATTGATGTTTATTTATTTATTTACTTGTTTTTTTTTTTTTTGTTCGTTTTTTTGTTATCGTTCTTGTTCATTTGTTGTTTGCTAGTTTGTTGTTTACGATTTTATGAAAAAGCTACGGTCATCAAAATGCAAATATTTACAGTTTAAACATGGGTTACGTGCATATGACGATACGATTACAATGTTGTTCTAATTAAAGTGAAAGGCTTCTTCTCTCTTCAATTTCTGCATATGCATGCGTACGGGAATATATATTTGTATGTGCGTGTGTTTGTGTGTATGTGTGTGTGTGTGTGTGTGTGTGTGCAAGTCTAAGAGGTTATTTTGTTAAATAATCTGCTTATGATTTGAGGACTTAGTCAGAGAATATACATGAAGAAATACTTAAGCAGCTATATATATAAGACGATGTCACTCAGTGCTACTACTATTACTACTACTACTACTACTACTACTACTACTACCATTCCCGTCATTACAATTCTTATATGATGGGTAAATGTCTCAGTACGATGAAGGAAATTGCAGTATATATGTATAGATATAGAAATCTATTAGTATTAAATGGCCGTTTACTATAGGCAGTCGGTACTTATTCCAAGTTTCCAATATTGTTTTTGCTGCTTTTCGAATTACAATTGATGTGGTTTCCGATTAATAGGCTTGAATAACAACATTAGATTGAAAACGAAATTAGTCTGTCATGTAAACAATATAGGTGTGCAACAAACAAGACACACTAATGAACATAGCACACTAAAAGCCATCGCCAAAAACCGGTGTAGATATAACTGAACAAATATAATTGAAATAAACATATTTGTTAATATTTACATAATTCATACAAAGACAAATCATAGATCATAGTAGTCATAGTATCTGTCATTAACATTAAAGCTAACCTAAGTCCAAGCAAGAGATACACACAAGCCAAGAGAAACCGAATATCCATCCAAATTATAATTTATTAAATAATATAAATGATAATAAGGTATGCTAAGTATACCTTCAAGTTATTAACTGACTCGATTTATGCGATTATCAAAGGCATTAAGAGATTCTACAAACACTAAGATCAGAAAATCTATAGTTATTCATAGTTGCATATATAAAAAGAGACCTAGTAAAAAAGATATGTAAAAGATATAGAAGACGATATTTTACGGTTCACTAATGTTTGTTGTATTAGTAAATTTTTTCCCTTTTTAGATAAAAATTGAAATCTATTTAAAACACACTTGTTACAAAGTCTAATAATGGAAATATTCACCAACATTATTGGGTAACTTGCGGATAGCTTCGCGGTAGAAACTTCACGGCATCGAGGCGGGATTTCCGTCGACCCATATTTTGCATATCTGCGACTTCGAAGAACCGCTGCTCTGCTAAATATGTCGACATCGATCTAAACCAATGCTAATCCGAAGAACGTATGTCTGAAGAACCGCAGACACGTTTTATAAAGCGTTTTATTTCAGCGGAAAGAATTTAATAATACTTGCAATTATAATAAGAAGACAAAGTTTCACTTTTTCTTGCAAAATTCTTCATCAACATAGTCTTGTCCAATCAGCTTTCGATTCTCTAAATTTTGATATGCCACGACAAGCAAAATGTGCTTTAGTTTCCGCAATGGCTCCTTCAAATCTTCTCACATAGAGCTTGCTTTTGATATTTATACACAAATAACAGTCGCTGCGAGGAAGGTGTGGAAAATTCATTGATTTAGCAGCAATTCATACACTTTTGCTATCGGTAGTATATTGATATTTCTAGCCCGCTGTGAGTAAGTTGCGGTATCCATTTGGAAAACAACTTACTAACGGCTGAATTTTCATACATGATAGCAAATGCAGTGCTCTTTGAAATTTTGAGAATGTTAGTTACCTGTCTTTGGATTAGCGATATCGATATTCGACGAATTTTCAAGATTTTTTCACGTTTTCGCGTGTACCCATCTCTCGCCCGCGTTCACTACACGTTCAGCATCATCGATATCCACATGGTGTCGTTTACAATCGACACACCACATGCAAATCACTCTCCCCAATAGGAAAGGATTGCCATAATATTTTTCAAGTCCACGCTCAGCTTGGAGGGTATTTTTTCCTCTCTGGAAGCCATTTTTAACTAAAATGTGATATTCGGATTTTTCAATTGTTCTGAAAATAACAAAAACCATAACTTAAGAGCACACGACTAGAAAGACATCATAAAATTGTCACAGGTCCCATTTGAGGATCATAAGTTCCCATACACCACATAGATTGCTTGTTGATGTATCTGTCAATTTCGGCAGACTTATCGACCCATTTGGGCGATTTTAAGTCGCTACTTTTTATTACTCGTAATATACCAATTTATAGAAGCACTCTTAGTCCAGACCCGCCTTTTGCCATATGTAGGTCAACTTTAAGAATATCTGCTAAACTTTAAACTCTACTTGATATCAGACGAACTATTACGGGTTGTGCGTGAAATTACGGCCGATTAACATCATTTACTGATTTGACACCGCTCTCGCGAACGGGGAGAAGGCATGCGATTAGTTTGTAGTGTACTTTTAAAACGCAATGCAGACAACACGCAGTCATGTAACTAAAAAGGAACGATAAAAATTCGATGTGGCGAGTGAGCCCTAAATATGTCTATTTGGTGAGTCATACAAGGGTTGGGTAGAGACTAAAACACGCAAAACGGGCTGCATTTTCGTTCTTTAATTTGTAATTAAAAATTTAGGTTAACCATGGAAAGCGACAATGACGAGAAAAAAAACCGAAATGATGTAAGCGAAGTGGACTATTTATTAAACATTTAAAGAAATTCGTGACACTTAAAAGTCGTCCTTCGAAAATTGAATTAAGGATAAGTGTTACGCATTAGCAGTGAAGCAAATCCATGGTTAACGATTCTAAATTAATCTAAATCTATAGTTCTTGTATGATTATTATTATTAATTGCGTGGGCAATCTATACCACGAACTAGATGATCTATTGTGCTCGCGTGTGCCTCTTACTGGGAAGTTTTACGATTCTTAAGAATGCCACCAGCTTCTTTGGTTCGGAGCACCCGGTCCGGCATTATGAAATGCTCGCCAAGTACATGGTGTCTGATTCTGCAGGTGGCCTCACATTCGCATAGAATATGATGGGACGTAGTCCTCTTTCGTTTCTCTTGGTAGAATCGTTATCGGTATTTTTCACGTGATACCTGAGAGAATTATGACCGATGTAGAAGCCTGTGACAAAACGTGGATCGCTACTGCCTAGTTCCAGTAGTTTATGCGTCATGCCAGAAGATTTTATGAATCTTTTTGCCTGCCGTTGTCCCGCATATTACTTCTAAGAGCAATACGATTTTTTCTGTGCCCATTGCGATATCAGCCTATTAATATATGGCTTCTTGGTACGCCACAGAAAGTATCATGGGCCCTCACTCTCCCGTCTTGGCTAGACAGTCAGCTCTCTTGTTACCCTCAAAACCCGAATGCCCTGGCACCCATTTTACGTGTACGTCATTGTACCAGTCATTGTGTCTAGGTTTGAGGGAACTCCAAAACGATCCTAAATATTATCGTTGAACATTTTAGAAACTTTAAGGCGGCTTGACTGTCGCAGTAAATGCGGATCAGCTTTCTTCTACAGTACCTTCTTAAACATTCAGAGTCACATGCGGTGACTGCATAGACTTCTGCTTGGAATGCGGAGGGACTACATCCCATTACAGTTATTGTCACTTCGCTGGCTAATTATGATGTGAATTAATCACGTATAAGGCTCGTTTAGGCTTTGCATCTTGCAAAGATTTCGTTTTACAACAATTTTTAGTTCACTTTGACCTTTACATAATCAAAGATTGGCTCTAATAAGAGGTTTGGTAAAATAAATCAAAGTATTTTAATCTGAAACCATTTTCAATAAAATGGTGAAATCTTTTTAACGACCTAAAGTTTACTGACTTATTCGCAAGAGCTAAACTCAAACTGAAGTTAACCAAAATTGCTCCAAATGATAAGAAAAAAAAAAAAATCTGCAATGGAAACAATGAAAGCAACAATAATGCTTAAGATCACCTACAAAAGCATATATGGATATATGTGTATATAAATGCATATACATAGAGCGTGTATATATATTGCATATAGAAATATATGCACACACATATGAGGATGTATGCTTTGCAGGCACATTGAAGATACAAGTTAAAGACACATGCCTTTGCGCGTATGTAGTAGGGACCTTCCTGAAGCCTCACATTAAGTAGAGATTTTCTGTTTGAATTTTTTCTTTTATGTGTTATTGTTTAGAAAAATAATACAGCCGGAGCATAAAAAGCAAACGAAAATATGTTGTGTAGTTTTCTATTTTCGTTTTTATTTCTTTCCTTTTTTGTCATTTTTTTCTCTTTTGATATTTTTATTATTGTTATTATTACATTTATTTATACGTGTACATGCTGCTGAGTTCTTTGTTGTTATCATCGTAATTTCGAATAACAACAGCAATGGAATAGTAGTAGTAATAATAATAGTAGTAGTAGTAGTAGTAGTAGTAGTAGTAGTAGTAGCAGTAGTAGTAGTGGTGGCAATAGCACTAATAGTAGCCATAGCAACGACATATATATTATGTTGGCAAATTGTACTGGTACTACGGTGGCTGGCTGACTGGCTTACGAACGAAACGGTTGATGATGATTCTGTTTGTAACATTTGTTGTTTTTGTTGTTGTTGTTGTCAGTAGCTTTAAGAACCGTAAAGAAGAAACATAGCAACATTAATGCTTATGAGTACATACCTATTTACTCTTATGATCCCATATAACAACGTATATATAATATATAGATCGGTCAATAATTCTCGGGATTAAGTATGAAAAAACTAGTGCTAGTGCTTTAGGACAACATTTTACATTATTTATCGACATAGTCCTCTTTGAAAGCAATGCAATCAGTTCAACACTTCTAGAACATTTCGATTTTCCCAATTATTCAAAACGTAATTCAGTTTTCGCTATTCACTATTTCACTATTTGATCCAAGCCTTTGTCCCCTGAAGAGGAATAAATAGATATAAATAGACCATAGCCGTTGAAATGCAAATCTAAAAAATATGGTGGAGAAGGAGAGAGAGAGAGAGAGAGAGAGAGAGAAAGGAATTTGAACTTCAATTAATGCAATTTGCCGGGCATTACACATCAACAACAAGTTAATGTTTTTGTTCCGCTATAAGCGAAGCGGTAGACGCTGTGTAGAAGCCAGCTTTCTCGTGCCCGAATTTTCATGAAAAACTGTGAATGCACTCCCTTTAAATATCTACAGGATATCGGCTGTCTTCTGTAACTACGTTCTTCGATTGCCGTCGGAGAGAGGCGCCCGTAATACTTTTAATTAGAAGTCAATGAACAGTTTTCTACTCTATTAGGAATAATTGGGGGCTAACTCTACGACGGAAAAAATTTATATGGTACGAAAAATCGGCGGTTGTATTAAACATACGAACACTCAATATTTTGGCATTTCCGTTTTTCAGTAAGTATCACAGGAAACTACACGGCTTTCGGTTAAAGAATTGCAATCTAAAAAGGAAGTACTTTACGCGCAACCTTGCTAGGAAAAGTTTCGTTCACGTAAACACCGTTATCTACCTTAGCAAAATGCTTTCTTTAACCAAAATCGGCTATGGTTCAGTCGTATATAATAACAAGATCTAATCTTAAACTCCGTTCGTCACCAAGTAGTCAGCGCCAACATATACGGTCAGCGAGCGACATCCGTCAATAACATTATTTTGGAAACCAGTCTTCCATTCAACTTTAGAGAATAAAGTTGTATGACTTAAAAGCTGAGGTCATCCCGAAATTGCTCAACTCTAGCTATTGAATACTCAGCGGAGACTTTATAAAAGCTATGATGGCCAAGAGAACACCAAAGGATACCACAATATGCAACCACATCTGCACACATGTTGCAAAAGAAATAAAAATATTGCCATCAAAGCGCAGTAGGCTTTAAAAGTCCAATCTCCGCATATTGCGCTCCTAGCTCCTATGGGTTAATGCGAGAGCACTTCTACATTTACAGTTGAAACTAGAGCGATTCTTTAAGGCACGAACTTTGTTCGCAAAGCCAAACTCAAAACGATTATCACCACACGCAACTTTGTGATCATTAAGAAAAAATATCCGAAGATCTTTGAAGTTCTATCCGGGACAGTATTAAGAAAGTAAGGCATACGCTTTGGTCTTACCATTCCATACTAATCCATCTTTAAAAAACCTACTCATCCAATTCGTATAAAATCGGATAAAATCTTACGATTAAACATACACTTCGTGAATGTCAGAAGCTTTCGAAACTTTGAAGATTCGTTTTCGGTCTGGTGAATATAATCTTAACAAAATATTTAACTTTATTAGAATGACTAGACTATCCATCTGGTCCGTTTCTTTTTTGAACATAGATCAGATGCTCATGCCGCATGAGTCCAACATGATGGTTCTTTGATCTAAATAAATTATCCGTCATTCCTGAGATTTACTGACCAATTATATTTATTATACATACGCACGCATATATATAGATTGTTTATATTTATATACATATACATATATATATATATATATACATATATATATATATTTTTTTTTTCTTTTTCTTTTATTGCCTTTATGCGATATTTATTGCATAAACTAAGTTTTAAATACATATGAGAGAAATGCTTTTATGTTCATGTGAAACCAAGCAATCATTCACATGCATGGTATGCGTAGTGAGGTAACGTGAGTGCTATCTAGCAGCCTAATGCTGTTTCCAGAGAGAGATAAAGCTTAAAAATAATAATTTTTTTGTTATTTTTTTATTTTAATAAGTTTTTTTTTTTTTTTTAATTTTGATAAATACACACAGACATGTTGAAAAAGGTTTTATGCAAACAAGCTTTTATTTAATTACTGTAAGATAACAGAATTTTTATAAAGCTTGACAAGCGATTGCACAAATCCCACGCAACGCCCCGAGCTTCTATTTCAACTGATATAAATCTAACTGTAACGCGTAAGTACTACACGAAACTAATATATAAGTTTTAGTAGTCCAGGTAAGTGTTACTACAAGATTGCGTAATGATGGGCGGAAGAAGGTGCGCAATGCTGAGTGCTAGAAATATCTATAATTTTGACTCTGAAATATACAAAAAATCGAACAGCTTCCGGACAGTCAGTTATAAGTTAGACAACACTTATAAATATCCTCTGAAATTGTTCCTGTTAACGGTTCTGATTTTTCTAGTATTCCCAGCTGATCCGGATTTTCAAGTCTTAATTTTGTATCTTTCTTTTTTTCTATGTAAGCAAAGTCATTGCAAATAATCGACGAAAACTAGATTCTACACTTAGAGAGCTTAATGATCAGGCTCTCATTATGTCCATCATCGGAGTATATTCGTTTACTTAAAATCTTCGGAACGTCCAGAATGAAACTTTAAAGATCCTTTAATAAAATATTTACATTCCTGATTGCTATCTAATGCTGAATCGATTTAGGCATGTCCGTCTGTCCATCGATGATAAGTTGTTTCGAATTTTATTTGGATTTCGAGAGTTGAATGTGCTGAAGTGAACTACCTTTGTAAGAATTTTTCAATGCTAGACCATACCAGGCGTGTATTTTCGAACATTCCATACATCAAAATCAGTCAAAAAATGGATAACGAAAGTTTTGAGGACTCGAGAACAATAGAATCATCTAATCTTTGCGATTAACGCAAGCGGTAATCTATTCTATTTTTATATATAAAAAATGAAAAACGTCAATATATCGATTATAACCAATAGACGACGATGTAAGGGCTTCGAGTTCATATTTTTAATTTAACGAAAAAAATAAACTCTAAGACTAAAGTCTTAAAGCCTATCGGCTTTTATTGAAAACTCACTCTACCGCACTTGAGATTTGAACCCGCAATCATTGAGTTGTTAATCGAATTAAAATTACATTCTCATTATAAACATGTTGTGCTTATAACTGCTCCGCCCACTTCTGGATATTGCAAACAGAAAATCATTACACATACATTCATAGTGGAGGATTAAAATGCCATTTCTATAAGATGATCATTTTCGTTTACTACTTCTTAGTTCACTTTGCTTTATTGCTTACACGTTCTTTGCAAATTTAATCAAGAAACCCTGCGCGTCGTCGCACCAACAAATTATCCAAATATGCGATTAGGTCAGCGGTTACTCTTGCTATTATGTTTGTTATTATTGTTAAGCAACAATAATAATTTACCCGCCCGAGTAGACAACGGGGTCCCAACTAACAACTTAATAGTCGTGGGTCCAAATCTCAAGTGCGGTAGAGTTTCCAATATAGCCGATAGATAGCATTAGATGCTAGTGCTTTAAGACTTTAGCCTTAGTTAATAATAATAAACCAATAAACGTAATGTGTTGAGAAAAAATTCGAACGTGTTTGAGCAAAAAGTACGGGCCACACATAGTACGCTAAAAAGTTGGTGAAATGAAATAATCCCTTACAAGCTATATAGTTTTTCGATCGGTTACAAAAGTATTTTTAAATAAATCGAAAAATGAGGATATCGAAGGCATCCAGTCGCGTTCGTAGTTCAGTGATATTTGTCCAGCAAATATTTTTCTTATTTATAACAATGTGTGGCAGTGCAGTATAGTATAAGATCATGAAAATATATAATAACTATTTAGCATTCTTACAGACATCATCGGATCGTAAAGCCAAACTATTGCACGAGGTCGATTGACAAGACGGAAAGTTTGCGAAGAAAAGCTTTTTTCTCGCCAATTGATTATCAGACCGCTTTTATGTGCGCTTAAAAGACATTCGATCTATTTTAAAAATTCCGAGCTTTCGAGCGATGTACAAAACTTGGTTTACTGATGAAACTTGAGCTGCTTTACCACTTAGACTTGGTGTAATGTTTTTTGTTTTTGTTTTATACCTGAAATTCAATATTAATTCATTCGCTTGGCAACGTATGTAGTTTACCTAATGAAAATTAATTTTAACCGGCCCTTGAAACAAGCGCGCATTGTAATTAATAACTAAAGAAATTTGAGATATTATGAGAGTAAGTTCTCAAAAATTGTAATGTTCTTCAGAAAATATTTTTATTACTAACTACTGACACCTGTGTTATTAATAAAAAATAAAAACATTTTATAACATTAGTAAGAAAAAAATTTTAAAGTTATTGAATTTCAAATTTCCTTAATAAAGCCTTTCGTGTACGTATTTCATTATAAATGTATTAAAAAGTTTTGTTGGGCGTTAGCTTATAAATATTTAATCAAACTCAATATAAAGCAAAGCAAAAAAAAAAAAAAAAGAAAAAGAATAAAGAATAATATATATTTTTTCTGTTTTTTGTTTTTTGTCACTCTCGCTAAATGTCAAGATATTTAAATTTTTTTTTTTTTTTTCTTGTTGCTTCTAGCTTTTGTTGCATTTTTGTTATAAAAATTGTTTAAGATATTCATTCTATAATTTAATTATAAGCAAACGAGTGCGATATGTAAGCGACGGCGTGTTTATGATTTTCTTACCTTGTACTTCGGTGGATTCGTATCTAATTAATTGTGTTGACATTAATTCCCACAAACAAATGTGGCAATAAAATTGCAAATGTTTTATATACTTTGTGCGTGTGCGTGTGCGTGTGCGTGTGCATATTCTGTTTTTTCGTTTTTTTTTTTTTTTTTTTTTGATAGTTTAGGAGGCATCGAAAACCAAATGTGAAGGACTCTAGTCTGCTCGAAAGCCACCTCTATGTCAATGTTTTGTCCGTGCCTAAATTAAAGAGTGAGGATTTTCGCAGCATTTTTGTTAATACACTAAATGAAATTTTGCACAAGACTCAATATGAAGTTTGCCTTGTTATCGGTCATATCAGCATGTAATGCCTAAGTCGCTCTTAACGCGGCCTGTGCGGCGTGTAAACAGTTATCACAAAATTTTTACTACTTTTCGCTAAATCAATTCGCAACATTGCTTACTAACGAATCATTGCGTTCTTCCTTTGGTTGAAAATTGAACGCTTTCGTTCGGCTAACGACCCTTCGAATCTTACTAAGTAGAAAATAGATGTCATCTGCGTGCATATGTGTATCTTTATGCGTACAATTATATATATATATATTTATATATATGCATACATATATATATTTCCATAAAACTGATTGTTGAGATATTGTTTTTCACTTCAATTTTGTTTTGTTTTGTTTTGTTACGCGCTTATTTGAAAGTTGTTTATTGGCTCTCCAAGAGCACGGTATGAAGTTCCTACAGATAATATATTATAACGTAGGAACTCTATACCTCGCTTATGGCGTAAACCAGTTTTTGTTACGTTTAGATAGGCACTTGTTAATCCATCACACAACACAAATAATATGAAAACTTATACTTAAAACAACAAGAATTACTTTTTAATCTTGACAGCGAAAACTTAAAGAAAAAAAAAAAAAAAAAAAAAAAAAAAAAAAAAAAATCATAGCCGTAGTATACACAAAGTCTGGAAATGTTTTTAACTTTGTTGGTATTTTTAATTTTTTTTTTTTTTTTTTAATTTTTGCTTTTCCAAATTTAAAAAAAATTTTTTTTTTTTTTTGTAAAATTTTTTTTTTTTTTTTTTTTTTTTTTTCTTTAAGTTTTCGCTGTCAAGATTAAAAAGTAATTCTTGTTGTTTTAAGTATAAGTTTTCATATTATTTGTGTTGTGTGATGGATTAACAAGTGCCTATCTAAACGTAACAAAAACTGGTTTACGCCATAAGCGAGGTATAGAGTTCCTACGTTATAATATATTATCTGTAGGA
>KK502442.1:1050398-1066196 GCA_000688735.1 Glossina austeni
TTTTTTTTTTTTTTTTTTTTTTTTTGCCCATTTGAAGGTCATTCTTAATTTTCGCGCGCATTCTGTTGTTGTAGTTGCTGTTAATAGCGCTATTGTTGTTTCATTATTGTTGTAGTTGTTGTTGTTGTCATTGATCGCGGTGGTGGTGTAGCTAAAGGTTTTGCTGCTCAACTATTAATTTACTACCCATTCATTCCTTCGTTTCTTTTTTTTTTTTTTTTCTGTTTATGTGAACACATACGTATATTATTAAAATAAGTTAAAAAAAAAGTCGTATCAAAGTTAAAGTAATTTTTAAGGCAAATGTGTGTATGTGTGTATATACCGGTGTGCAAAGGTAACATATAACAGCAATTTTTAATATTTAAATTGTTGTTATTGGTAATGTTGTTATTATTGTTGTCGTTATTGTTTTATATCACATTTGTTTAGATGATAGTTATATAAATGGCTTTTAGAAAAATATATTTCTTTTGGTTCCTATTGTTTATATAAACTTTCAAAAAACCTATCAAGAAAACGTGTTGAAATCAAAACAAAACAAAACGCAGCACAACAAAAAAAAAAAAGACGGAAAAAACTGACTCATGTCGTTAGTTCAGACTTATTTTATTTTTATTTGTTTATATATGTATGCATATATATGCATATAAATGCTTATGTAAATAATATATATACATACATACATACGTAGGTTGTCTATAAAGTTTCTGATCTAAACATAAGGATGACAGCACTGATCCACGAATGTTGAGAAGTAAGTTTGTGGTTGTGTTGGTATGTACCCATCAAAATTTCACGCATTTTTTTGGCGCGTAAATGTTGCTTAACAATCGTTTTTATAAAAATGGGGAAAAAGGGGAAAATGTAAAGAAATATTGTTTTTGAAAGGCAATGCGCCTACACAAACAAAAGACGGCTTCGATGGTGCGTGTACGGGGGTCCGGTACCATTACTTAAATAGCTGAACTGAGACGTGGCCGTACCCTCTTGGGGGACGATGACAGTCCGGAACGACCAAAGAGTGAAACTGTCGACCAAGTTCGTGAAACGCCGTTTGGCGACCGTCGAATGACGATTCGAGAGATTGCAGAGCGAGAGTTGAAGCGATATGTTTGCCATATGTTGAGCTAAGATTTAGGTGTGAGAAAACTGACAGAACGTTGGACACTGTGTTTGCTCACAACACGGCACATTGGCAAAATTGGACGGATATAAGCTCGCTTTACTGTCGCGGCCGCCATATTCTCTAGACCTGCCCTCAACGACTATTATCTGCTGACAGATCTCAAGAGATTGTCTCATCGAAAAAGATTTAGATCAGTTCAGGAAGTTATTGTGAAATCTGAAGCCCATTTTTAGGTAAATCGTTTCATAAACACAGTAGCGAAACGTTAGACAATCATTGGAGTGATGGCAGCATTCGTAAAGTGGGCTACGCTAATGAATAAAGTCGAAGGTTTCCAAAAAAGTTTTTTTTTATTCCCCCCGCCAAAGTTAGAGTTATATTTGTACTCGCAAAATATATGTATATATGTATATATATTTGATTAATATAAAATTCTGAATCGATGCAAGCATGTCCTTCTATCCGTCTGGCGGTCTATGTAATGTACATGGTAACCATTTTCCGGTTTGTAAAAATGCAGATATGAACTTTAAATTTAGGGAAAACTTGGGAAGTTCTTGCACGCAGTTTCGCGTTGAAAATAGGGCGATCGCTTCCAGGCACGTCATAAGGCACAACATAAAGTGACAAACAACAGCTTTCTGGCGTTTTCACTCACTACTCATAAACTGTATATATACGAACCTCTTAGAGTTTACTTGCCATGTGTGCAAGGCTTCCTCTATTGGCTCTGCCCCTTGACTTGGTTGACCATAAACTATTGGTCTTCAAACTTCTCGTCAAAGACCTCCGGCTTTCCTTTATATTTATTGAAATGGATAAACTCTATAACAGAAAGTTTGATGCTCTATTTAACGGCGTCACCTCTGATGAATTCGCAGTGACGTCAGGTCAAGGCGGACCCTTTCTGTTTACCCTATACATAAAAGATCTGTCTTCGGTGATTAAATCCAGTCTTATCTTAATGCACGCTGATGATCTCAAACCGTCACTGGAGAAACGTAGATAATATTCTTTGTGTTTCTTTCTTAATTAAGTTAGTAAACGATGTTATCCGGCATTACTTGGAGAGATAAATCTTAATGGCCCGAATCGGTTCTTAGCTAATGTCAATACAATGACGAGTTTTTCAGTTCATATAGTGGGCTTTGCAAAAATCTAAATATTTATCTAATATAACCTCAATATCGGTTTCTTTACATACTATTAAGTTAACTGTCGTTAATATGCGTGCTTTACTTATGTCGTATCGAAATTAGCTTTCAATTTTGATATCTTCGTATGATTCGAAAGCTGAACTGCATCTTCCTTCCACTGTTATCAGTCGACCCGGTTTTGTGTGTTTGCAACGGCTTAGAGATTCACTTCCAACGCGGATTCCTATCGACTGCAATTGTGCGTCTGTGCTCGATGTGTACACGCCTTTTCTCCAGTTTATTTATATATGACTTTTCTTCGGTTTCCTTTTTTTGTGATTTCTTTTTTCTCCTTAGAAACTAAATAAGATTTGTTTTCTAAAAGTTTTAATTGAATTCGGCTGTTACTTCATTTTAGCTGACCTTCATCTATAAACAAATAAATAGAATGAAGATGCAGCAAGAAAATGCAAAACTTAAGCCACACTTATCTCTTATAATAGAGCATCCAAGCTTAGTTTTTTTTTTTTTTTTAATAAACATGGCGAGTATAAAAGACTCGACTGCAGTGAGGAGTGATTTTCTTATTTGTGTCTTGCTTAGGTCGGAAACTTTTCTGACAAGCCTCGTGTATCCATGTATAAGTGCATATGGTCGTGGTTCACAGTTACAAGTACTTATTATTGAGAAGTATTAGGCAACAAAAGAATAAAAACGCAAACACCTTTATCGAAGCCTTCACTCAAGTCTTTAAGAAGCCGAAGAAACATTTTACGGTAAACTTTCACTTCTGCTCGCCTTTGACATTTGACGGTACATGGTTTTCGGAAACTTTATTATAACATTAATATAATATATAAAATAATCAATAAAATAATAGAAATAGTTTTATTGCTATTGTTGTTGTTTTAACGTAAATGTAAAAAGGCAGACGATTACGTTCTTATTTTTGTAAACCAGTTTTTGAAAGCGTTTTGGTTATCTTTTACTGTTTCACTTCTGATAAATATGCACTTTTTGTTGTAATTTGAATTTATGGCTTAAAAATGTCAAGTACACAACGCACACTCAAAGACTATCGCTCGGATTCGGTCGAATTGACATGATTTTGCTCACTTTTACATCAATATTTTTTTGGCCAGATTGTTGGAGTTGGGTACTTCAGTTTAATGCTTTTTGCTCTTATGTTTAACGTTTTCATCAGACAAACGAACACATGGATCAATAGCCAGACTTAAGGCGTAAAAGCAATGCAACAGTGCCGCTGACCACTTTTTTTGTGGCTGGAAGAAAGTGTCAAAGAACAAAATTATTCGACGAGATTACTATACTGGATATGGGTAAAGTATTGAAAGGAGACATTATTTCTCAAAATTATTCAAAATTGGCAGCACAGCAGCCTTTATCGCGAGTTACATTCAACTGAAGGGGTTGTATGCCACATGTTGTATGTCGCTAGTGCAAATTTAAATCTAAAAGCCAAAAAAAAAAGAAGAAGAAAAAAAGGCAATTAACCTGCACGCTTACAGCTAGTGAGACATGTAGGATTTTTTGCATATGTATTTGTTAGTTTTCGTGTGATCGACGAGTGTTTGTGAGGAGAAAGTTGAACGCTTGACCACCCTTTTCACTAATAATAACTGTTAAATATTCAATCCTGCGTGTTTCACTAGAGACGATTATTCTAAAGATGTTGTACAAATATGAATAAAAAATGATAAATAAAAGAAACTACAATTGCTGGAGTTATGCTGCGTGCCGGTTCTAAAAATCGCTTTCAATGTTTTCAAATTTTTTTTTTGTTTTTTATTCTTATTAGACTGCATTTTTTTTTTTTTTTATATTTTCCCATAAGTCTCCGATTCCGTCACCATTAACGTACCCTTTCATGTTTAAATATTTTTCCTCGCTTTCTCTTCTCGTGTTTTCATCATCTTTTGTGCATCTTTCGAAGACAAAATCGCAGTTTTTTCAATATCCGTATTGTGCAACGGTAAGGGGAACGACGGGAATGTGGATAATTCAATATCCGCTTAATTTATAATTAACACCAAAAATTTGCGTCCCAAACTGTTAATGTCTTGTAAAA
Organism: Glossina austeni; assembly: GCA_000688735.1. Classification (NCBI taxonomy): domain Eukaryota; kingdom Metazoa; phylum Arthropoda; class Insecta; order Diptera; family Glossinidae; genus Glossina; species Glossina austeni. The sequence continues at coordinate 1,054,753 of KK502442.1, forward strand.
ATTTGTTATTTTTTGCAACCCTGGAGTGATGTGCTGGCTTGATTTGGCGGTCGCGACGACCGAAGTTGGTGATGGATGAGTTTCGGCTTATACAAGATGGCAGACGCTATTCGAACGAAAATGAACTAATGTTCTTATATTTGTGTGTCGTGGAGATTAAAAAAAAAAAACAAATTAGTTTTCATAGCATTCGTTTATTGTGCTTGCCCCATGACAAATTTTGTCTTAATGAATTTTAACTAGTTAAACAAACATACACATTATCATTATATTAAATTTTTGTACAACTCTTATGCATATTTTTATATTTCCAGTTCACTTTTATATCATTGTATTATTATATCATGTGATATAGTGAATATATTTTTTCTCTATCTTTAATCACAGAAAAGAATGGGAAATTTTTGTAATCTAGTGAACTTGAAAATATATATCAGTTGTTCCTCTTTTTGAGGGAAGCGAAATGTAGGTATAATCGGACCAATCTACTTGCAAATATAATTATGGCCCGCAAGAGATCGTAAGTAGAGTAGTAGGGCATGGAATTAACCCGTACGGGTTTCTTTTGATAAAAGACCTAGGGAACTGTATTTCTTTGTTATTTCCGTTATAAAAAAAGGTGATATTCAGATATTCAGATGAACGATCAATTTATTGACGATTTAATTTAATAACAATTTAAACCATGTTACAGTCTTGGCAGGAACTCTAGAAGCTTTCGAATGATTCTTAGCATCGTATCTAATGGAGCTGCATTAATATATTTTTGTTTGCAAAATTCCAAGGAAAAATTTGTTTTCCAAATAAACTGGAAGGTCCAAAGAGTCTCTCAAAAAAAATTTTTTTTTTTTTTTGGAAAATTTTTAATTGTCTTAATTTTCAAGGAGTTAAATTAAAGTTAAAAGTCCTTCTGCTATTTATCGTTGCTTTAGCGGACGCATAAGTAGACGATAATAAGAATGTCGACTGTATTTTTTAAATTTAATATTTATAAAATGAATTAAATGTTTTCTGTTGCCTGAAATTCGTCTCTTTATAAACATCAAATATCGATCGCAGGCAATTGAAGTCCCGACGTGATTGGATATTAATAGTAACTGATCGTCCAGAAGTATTACAATTTTTGCAAAGACATTTAGCGAAACTAAAAATATATTCTATCGACATTTGTCCTCAGGGCAGTTCTCCGATACACGAGGTGTATTCGTTACGAGCGATATGCAATTATGCATTAATTTCCACCTGAACCTTTTCTATTGCATTTTCTTATGTGTATTCATATTTAATTCTAACTAATGCGTGAAGCCTTAAAGCGCAGTTTAATTGGATATGTATCGATGACAATTCTTTATTTGTACTTAGAACCCTTTGAATTCGACTACTATTTCTCGTTCCACTATCGAATAGATGGACGGATAGATAGACGGATTGTGTTTTTAGTTCAATTTGTTGACTTTCGCGATATCATCTCGTCATTTGTTGACGGGTGAATAAATGAGCTGACAATACCTTGGTCGTTTTAAAAGGCGGACAAAATCGATGAAGTAAACCGACTTTAAAATTTCTTGACTTTAAGATACTCTCACAATTAAAGTAGATAGTCAATAATTATTATTAATTTGAGTCCTTTCTGGAAAATTACAAATGGAATGAAATGTTGGATGAATATTCGAAGATCCATTCTTTTTCAACCAAAAAATTTTTTTTTTGGATACATAAGTGAACCTTACTCTACGTGTCGTCAGTAAAGCATAGTTATAAGAATGAAATTTTCTTATTTTAACTCTTAGCTAAGTCAGATATTTATCAATTGAGCAGAAAGATGGAAAGACAGACATTCAGACTTCTCTTCTATTCACAATTTTGGACTGACCTCTACTGCGTGTATGGCTATATTTACGGGTAATTAACAAAGTGTATGAAAAAGCTAACATGCTTCTTGGTGAAGGGTAAAAAAACTTATGCGTTAAGAGGCAAACCTAACAATAAAAAATGGAAAAGAAAAAAAAAATGATTCCTTTTGCTTAATAAAAGCAAGAAAAAATCTATATATATAAAATATATATAAACACATACACACAAATATTTATGTATATATTTAGGCTTTGATTTTGTGGTTGTTGGCACAGATAACTTCAGGCAAGTGTCTCACTTTTACCACAACACACATGCTAAGCATATATAAAAAGATCTTTGGGATATATGATCGTGTGTGTGCGCATATGTGTTTGTATAAAAAAGAGGCTACAAATTATTTGACAGCTTCAAGATTTATAGTGACTCTTCAACTATACGTATAAAAAGTCATAAAAAAAAAACAAAAAACACTTTGAACGAAACAAAATAATACCAAAAAATAAAAAAAAAAAGACACAAAAAAATTGAAAAAAAAGAGAAAAAACTATCTTTCAACAGTTTATTGAAAACAGTACCTGTGCCTTAGCTTTTGCTTTATATTTATAACTTTATACATACTTCGATATGGATTTATATGTACATGTGTATGAGCGCGCGTGTGCGTGTGTGTATATGTATGCGTGTGGTATGATCAGATAATCTTAATAGTAATAATAATACTTTCTAACACATCATATATAATCTCAAGTATGTGTTGTCGATACAAAAAATATGATAAAATTCTGACCTCTTAAGAAATATTTTGCTTCCAGCCCCTTATTTTCAAACGTATCTGTTTGTTTCTTTACTACAGCTACAGACACAATAGAAACACAACATAAATTATAAACTATGATTGATATCTAAATGTTTTTTTTTTTTTCTTTTTCCATTTTAACCGGCATTTAAATAACTTGACCACAATCGTGATACGTCGGTTAATAAGTCCCGAAACAGGACTACAGTTGTCGTTCTTAACAACAAAATCTATAGAAAATATCCATTACTACGCTTCTGAATTAAATCGACAGTGTGCTAATGCCGACTGGCTCTGGTGGAAACCATGCAAAACGAATAAAAGCGAAAACAATCGGCCGGTGAACATTTTGCTATGTACATATGGTAATCTTAAAGAGGTAAGAACGATGCATGACGATTCAAGGCGGATCCAAACGGCAAAGCAACGAGGGATCTTTCACTAAGCCAACGTACACCATGCCACAAACTGGTAGCTACCATAGGAAAATTCCGTCAATAGGTATTGGAATTGCTTCCATTATCTGCTATGAAATCTCATTGCTCCAGGAGAAGTGATTTGAATCAAATGGTGAAGCCATAGTGGAAATTGAATCCTGGTTTAAAGATTTTAACAAGACATTCTGTAAAGAGACATTGAAACGTTACCGAAGCTTTTAATTGATTGTATTACTAGTGAACGAGATTATGTTGATATATAAGATCGAATTGTGAAAAAATTGTCCTAGATGTCCCGGAACTTATTGATCGCATTGTTCTAAGGTTAATAAATCCTGATAAAATCGTATAATTTTGGCTTATGAAAAACGAAAGATTCCATAATCTTTGCTTTACTTAACCGCGAAACATTTCCAAGGTTTTTCGTTATCGCTTAAAAAAAATTAAACTGAAGTGAAATGAATCTTCGGATTTTATATTATTTTATTATTAAGGGAAAGACATTTGTTTAATTGTGTTGCTCGCAAAAGGATGAGAGGGAAAAATTGCCCTTTTTTTTGGAAAAAGCGAAGATGCTTTGCGAGATCTTGTTTTTATTATGGAATTTTTGATTTTTAAGATGATTTTACACAATCGATTAATTACTCGTCATTTCGCGCAAGTGAAAGCTTCAATCCGCAGCGACCGACAGTTGATAACTACACGGAATGGAGCTACCGTCAGTGTAAAGAAATCAAGTATTTCAAAATTCTTATGCAAACTTGGAGAAGCGAAATGGGGTCTGAGAAGTACTTGAAAAATTAAAGTCAAAACATGGACTTTCAGTGCATTTGGCTTTTTCGCAATAACGAGAAGACAGGAGTCCTTAACATAAGCGAAAGTGCATAGTTTTAAGAATATTTGCCGCGAAATTCGCTCAAGTTCAGGTGAAGCGATCACTTCGGGTGCATTTGCAGGCATATGTAAGCGAAAAAATAAAATCAGATATAACTTCAATTCTGATTAATATATACATATATATATATATATATACTGTTTTTTTTAATATGGGAAATCGTATTTTAGTTTGTGATTTGCAGCTTAATCGGTTGGTTGCCCGCGTTAGGCAACGAATAGTTTACAACAGCGTAAACTGAAAAAAGAAAACTTGACATTCAATAGTGTGGAATTAACGAGATTCTTGCTTTCTACCGAAAGCAAGCGAACCACTAACCACTAGCTAAAAAACGCACTACTGTCGTTTTCAAAAATTTTTATTTTAAATAGAAAAGTGTGATAGAAGAACCGGTTTGACGGCGCATCAAACCCGATTGCACTCCGCTTTACGTTAAATAAGTTACCAGCTACTGTCACTCAATGAAACAATTGATGCGATCTAGTTGATGCTTAAAATCGATTAGAAGACATCTGACTTAACAAAAATTGAAATATTTTCGTGTTCCATTAGGAAAATATGAGACAATACGTTTTCCTAATGGCCGGGCAAAGTTACGGTGGTTTAGATAAATTTCGAATTGCAATGAGTAGTGTTTTCGAATACACGTTACATAGTCAAGGCTTCACTTCTTCAGACTTTTAGTTGTGTCAAATGCAAGAAATTAACTCATTCGCGAAGACTTATTCAGTTTCACTTCAAAATAAGTTCAACCATCTCAATGTTTCTTAGCAATGAACTTTAATAGAACTTTAAAATTCCCGATTAAAATGGAATGAATGAATGATTGATTGAATTCGTTTATCTTTTCCATATATTATGCAGTTAAAAATTTATCGATTGGCCATTGATTCGACTTTACATCATATCGTCATACTTTTCATTTTAAGACCATTATCTACGTGAAATTGTTACTTCACCTGTTAAATAAATCTCGTTCGCCATGATAAAGGTCAGGACAAGTTTTGAATCATTTCGTAGAGTTAGCTTTATTTGCTTTCATTGTGCCAGACATATGTTGGTGGTGATGTTATATTAATTGCTAGGAGAAGAAGGCCTTATCTAGGATAGACGAGAGTACTCTTAACCTACCAACTATAATAGCAACATTGTTAATATGAAAGGATTTGAAAGATAACGAAAACTTTTTCTTACTCCTTAGCATTTATTGTGTCCTTTCATGCCCCTTGATATCAGCCATAATTTAAATCTAAAATTTACCAATAAAGTCTTTGTTTGATGCGCTGCATGCGGGAATTTTTTGTCAAGAAAACGTTATGTTATTGCAATTGACTTTTCTAGTCTCTTGGCGTTATGTATCCTAAGCGTGCTGTACTTGTGGAGTGGCCGGTGTGTGTATTTATTTGACTTGTTCTTGTTTTGCCCGCGCTGTTAACTTGTACATATATATATATATTTCTCTCCTTTAATTCAGACAATTAGGTTTAATTACGTATGACGATATTTTTATATTGGTCTTTGCTTCTTCTTCTTCTTCTTCTTCTTCTTCTTCTTCTTCTTCTTCTTCTTCTATGTACTATGAAAGAATTAATTATATCACTTTTATTATTAATAATGACTTCAATTATGGTTTTTTTTTTATAAACGAGGATGAATAAATTGAATAAATTAAATTAAGTTAAACCATGAAAGCACTTAGTTCCCTTTTTTTCTATTACATTTCCAGAATTTCTATATATATATATATATATATATATGTATATATATATGTATATATATGTAATATTTAATCAATAGTTTTCATCTACATTTAGCAGGTATACGTGTACTTCTCAAAATGTACAAACAAACATATGTAGGAACATGTGTATAAACAAATTATTGATAACATTTATTAAAAATTGTTTTCTCCTTCTTTTTGGTCTTTTCATCGCTTTAAATGCGAAGCGAGTTCTTTTTTTTTTTTTTTTTTTTTTTTTTGTTTCTTTTTCGTATTCAATAAACTTTTAACATGTGGTTACACTTGTGAAGATAACGCTTTTCTACACATTCATGTATACAAACATTTACGAGTAAAATATGATGTCAGCAGCTACATATATATACATATTTGTGCATGTATGTACATGTACGTAAGCGCGAAAAAAAAAAATAAAAATAAAAATAAAAATAAATAAAAATAAATAAACAGAAAAAAATAATTAACAAGACAGAGACAAGTGAAGTCTTAGTACATTTCATTAGGCACGTACACCAACAGAAAAAAAAAAATTAATTAATAAATCTAAGCGTTTCTACAAAAAGAACGCTTTAAGAAGAAAAGTCTTCAAAACCGAGAATGTGTGGGTAAAAAATTAAAACTTAAAAAAAATATAAACCACAACTAAAGAAATTGTATTGATATCAGGGCGAATTTGCGACACCCATCAGTTACTGCAAACAAATAGATAAAGATTCGTTAGTCTTTTGTTTGCTTAAGTAATCGTGGGCATGTCGGTTGACACGCTCGGAACTTTTTTAAAATGGGGTTTTAGATGGCTGAACTGAGAGACTCTCGCAAATTATTATTACGCCCGATATTTAATCGTAATATCTGCTATATGATATTACTAGGTGACAGTTTTTTGACTATTAAGGGCGTGGCTCGAGACTGATTTCACACCAATCTTGAGAGTTCAGCTCAGTTCAGTGTTCTATATCAATTTTTATCATATTAAAACTTTTAATAATAGATTAAAGAATACAAAGCTAATCGCTTCAGAATTTCGCAATAATTCTGTACACTTAATAAATTAAATATATTTTAAAAAAGTTCCTGCAGCATCTTCGTGGGCGTTACAAATGCAGGAATAAATTTAATATGACCTCATCCTTTGTTTTTGCATGCAAAAAAAAGAAAAAGGGTTCAAAAAACTTTCGAGTATTGAGACTTAAGAAACGCATAACAACACTGAGCGGATAGACAGGCTGACAGATAAAAGACAATAAAGTAAACATATTATGATATACGTGCACATTTATAAGGACATATGTGTATGAGTATATGTGTGTGTGTCTCTCTCTCTCTCTATATATATATATATATATATANATATATATATATATATATATATATATATATATATATATATATATATATATATATATATATATATATATATATATACACATATATATATATACGCGCGAGTGTATGTCGTTTATTTGTGTTTATGTGCATTCTGTAAGCTGTGTGTAAGGAACGTCTCGTTTTAGGATGGTATCCCACATAAAACGGCAGAGCGTTTTAAAGGAAACGCCTACATCTCACACAACTTAAACATCTAATAACTACCCTCACTCATGCTTATATATTCATACGTACAAGTACCCTCCTCATCCTTATAATTTTGTGCATACATTTTATATCTATCCTTTAATGGCATGTGTGTGTTTTATCCTTTTTTACTCACACACTCTCTTTTAGATGGAAAAAGACACAAAGCAAAAATAAAAATAAAAACAAAAACAAATTCTAACCATAGGGAAAAAATCCATATACGTTGTTTTTCATATTTTTTTTTCTTGCTTTTGTTCTGAAGCAGGATAATGGAAAAAAATTGTGCTGACGTCTACAAAAACCTTCACTTTTATAATACGGTATATGGTATATGGGGTGGATTTTTTTTTTTTTACTTTCAGTCGTACATTGTCTGCCGTGGCATTGTCATGTGTAATCGAGAGCCTATATATATGTATACGTATATATATGTATATATAGATATATATATATATGTATATATGGAACCATTTTTTTTTTTTTTTTTTTTTTTCATTTCTGTTTTCAAATATTGTGATATTCTCTTGTTTTTTTTTCAACGATTTTTCTTTTCGTCCTACTCTCTGCAACTTGCTTCCACATGACTAAATCGTTAACAATGTAAAGCCGCTCACTCCTTGCCAGCACTTATGGTTATGGTTATCCGTGTGCATATCTAACTGTATGCGTTTATGCATATCCTTTCGTTACATTTATAGGAATTTTTCCACATGGCAACAATTCCTATTTGTACTTGTTTTTAGAATTTTTTCCTTTATTGCTATTGTTTTTTGTTGTTGGTTTGCTTATGCGTACTTTGTATTGATTCCTACTCCTTCATAACCATATAGTTGACTAACTGAATGACTAGTTAACTAACTGACTGACTGACTGACTGACTGACTAACTGACTAACTGACTAACTGAATGTGCGATAGATTGATTGGGAGAGTAACTTAAGTTGCAGAGTCGTGAGTTTAAAAATTGCGTAAGCCGTTGGATAAACGGAGAAGTATATTCACCTTTGGACGTATTTATTTATTTAAAAGTCTAACTGCAGTTGTTTGTTTCTTTAATCATTCTACACGGGTTTTCCAGCTCAAGTGGCATTGGGTTAACGTTCTTCTCTTAACTTTTCGATTCTCTCTCTTTCTTGTTTTTGAGGATCTTCGCTTACTTTGTGGATAATTTTTTTTTTTTTTTCTTTATGTTCTTTTAGCTAGTGGCCAGCATTCCGCGTTCGTTGTTAACCTAATCTGTGGAAAAGACTTTATTTCCTCCTTTTTCTTTTCTCATTTTTAGTAACTATTTTCCTTCTTGCTGTGGTTTGTTGTTTTAACCAGGCATTTCAAGTTGTGCGTGTTGCGTGCGTACTTAACATTAACTTTATAATTTTATTATTGCATATATACGAGTGTTTTTATTTTATTTATTTATTTATTTTTTTTTTTTTCACAAGGGAAGCGTCTTAAAAATATGATTTATGCCTTCAAATGCATAGCCTACTACACATTCATATTATGATTTAAAAAGAAAAGATTGATTCCTTTGTATATCACTTTAGTACACATATATAGCAACGAAGTTTATTAAAAAAAAATATATATATATATATGTAGAGAAAATTTCAAAACTTGGTTTCATTTTAATCTGAAGTGTGACGAAGTGTACAAACAAATTTCACTTGAATTATATTGCTTTGCTTCGACGAACGCCTGCAAATTTGACTCAGGGCGCAATGTATTTCACATATAAATTTAATGATAAGTGTGGGTGCGCAACAGCACAAGGGGAATAAATTTAAGCTAACAGACAGTTTTCCCGAACAACTTGCTCTGTCTTACTTCTGCTTGAGCTCGGGAATTCGTAAGCGAGAGCCTTTATCAGACCGAAATATTTATTCGCAAAATAGACTGTTCTGAACCCATTCTTGCTAATATTTACTTCTGCGCTAAAATAGACACTAACCGCATGGACAGCGTGATAAGCTAATTGAATGCTTCAGATAAGCACGGTTATACCATAAAGATAACTGTACGACGAACGATCTGAGATTATTGAAAAGTGTCATCGACTTCCAGGAGGGAAATCTCAAAATATTGCTGAGCTCAACGAGCGAAAAGGTTATTTAAAAGGCGTCATAAGAACTCGTTTTGAGTTCAGAAAGGTTTTGTCCGAAAAGCGAAAGAACAAACAAGTTGATGGTGTTCACTCACGCAGAATGGTATAATTTATGGAACGATTTGCTAACTCCCAACTAGAGCGAGGTTGTGAGATTGAGTGACTGGCACCTTGCGATCACTCATAGACTATATATGGAAATTTATATCGTTCTATCTGTTGCAGCGTATAAGTGGTGAGTAAACAAATCCAGAAAGCAAGGGCGTTCTCACTGTATATTGCACTATAAGGGTTCCCTTTCAGGGATTTGAGTTGATTTGAGTGCCAACAGGATGTCTTCGCTCACTCTTTTCTTTGTTCAGTCACTTTCATAATTGGATATATATATGTATATGTATATATGTGTGATGAGAATATGTAGATACATATATATACGTGCATATGTGTAATGGGAAAAAATACCTTTCAAACTCAGGATTGGTTTGAAAACTTTCTCCTGTGGTTTGCTACTTCTAAGCGTGATCGTACAGACACCGATCATGCTGAGGTCAATGGACGCCCAAAAGATGTGATTACATCAAAAAATGTTATAGTATCGTGAAAGTGATTGTTAACAATTGAAAGATGATGTTGGAAAGGAAAGCCATTTTCCTAGCGCGTACCGCGGTTACTCAGTGTACCACAAAAACATTAATTGTTACTGATAACAAAAAAGAATAAATTCGTCCGAATTGCTATCACACTCACCATATTCTTCGGATCCATAGCAGAGAGACTATTATCTATGGACAATTCTGAAAAGGATACTTCAGGGAAAAACATTAGGATCGAATGATGATGTCATTGCGGAACCTGAAGAGTATTTTTAGGTTCTTCACAAATTTTTCCATAAAGAATGCATCGAAATGCTATAGAAGGGTTGGACTGGATATCGTCAGTCCTGCGAATTACAGCTCCAAGTGTACTGTCAATACCGCTGATATTGTCACCCGTATAAACTTAAAAAGCTCAGCTGTTTTCGTCACAGGTGCTTCCGCTTGTCCGGGGGAAAAATAAATATGATATACAAGACTTGGTACCTAAACTAAACTAGGCGATGCATTCACGTTGCAGTATTTACACGTAAGCAGTGTTGCCAACATGCAGCAAAACCATGCTATATTGCATAGTGTTCATATTGTTTTTTGCCCACTCCCTGCCTACAGTTAATACATTTATTCCGTCTGGCGCTTAGGCTAAAGCGTGCTCGCATTAAGCTTATCAGTACCTATGAATGAGGAGTAAAAAACCGACGATTTATATATTCGTCATGCAAGGTATGACATTAGGGCTTACATCGGCACACACAACTTGGTATATTACTCAAGTTTATTTCGCTCCTGCAAGCCGCTCTTATCAAATTGCCTTCCCTTCGGAGGAAAAAATATTTAAGAAAAGAAGTTCGCAAAAAGCATTATGAGATCGATTTTTAACATAACATATGTCCATCTGGTATGATCGTAATAAATGCAGTAAATCGTATAAGTAAGTTTCGATATTTGTTTAGTTATGCATATTACATAACTTGGAGTAGCGGTGTAGTTGTCTTTTGTATAGAAAATAAATTATTGTACAATTTGTAGTATTAACGTCTTAACCGAGATTATGACTAATATAAGTTTATATGGAGGTACGTGCATGTGATATATGATATATACATATATGCGATATCTTTTTCCTCTATAATGCACAAGGGGAAACACTTACGATGATTGATTTTTTTTTTTTTTTTTTTTATACACATACTTAGCGAAAAAGCCGACAAAAGTTATAGAAATTAAAAAAAAAAAAAAAAAAAAAAACAAAAAAGAAAAAAGAAATTTTTTTTTTAATTTTTTTAACCTTTTTCGGCTTTTTCGCTAAATATGGTTAAAAAAAAAAAAAAAAAAAAAAATCAATCATCGTAAGTGTTTCCCCTTGTGCATTATAGAGGAAAAAGATATCGCATATATGTATTTATCATATATCACATCCACGTACCTCCATATAAACTTATATTAT
>KK502442.1:1066296-1077818 GCA_000688735.1 Glossina austeni
AAAAAAAAAAAAAAAAAAAAAAAAAAAAACACTAAAAAGGAATAAGCAATTTTTTATGTACATATTTTTATATATATATTAGTCAAGCCCACGTACACATAGGCAAACATACAAGTAAAAAGCAAAATAAATAAATGAAAAATTTGTATATATGATTTATATGAAGACGGAGGTGGCTCACGATTAGAAAATATTGCATTTTTTTTACGAAATAATTTGTTACATATAAAGAAAGAGCAGTGTGGCAGAAGAAGTGGCAGAAACAAGAAATTATATTCTTGGGCTTGGGCAAAAGATATTTTTTTTCACACCTACTACTTACTATCGAAGCAAGCCAAGCTCTTTAATCGTTTTGCGCCAAAAAAAAGCTTAGCGTCGTAAAGGCGTAGCATACGGTCACTTGAAAGTTGTATCCTTTTTTAATATGGAAAAGACAATAAAGTTTGTGGGTAAATTCTTTATGCCATATCTCAGAACGATAATAAACATTATTTTCTGGTAGGTCCTTCAGAAGCCATCATGGATCTAATTGTGATCTAGCCACGTACAACTTTCAGTTTTTCTGGAGGGAGCTACTTTTCAAAGATTACGAGGAGTTCTTCTCAACTTATTATAAAAGATGGCAATTAATCGGATATCCTTCGAAACTTCCTATCAATAGCTTGTCCACTTCTCCGCTTCACTCTCGAAAATCGGCCCGGACCTTGGTTTTTATGCTAAAAGCACTAACAGCCGGATGGAATTTGCACACTTAACCGTTTCATCCGTGTTTGCTTGGCGTGGGAAAACCTTTCCCAGCTAATGGAACAAATCAAATTCGTTCTATCAGATTTCATTGCTGTTCCTAAGGAAAAAAGTGGTTATGTCGAGAAATTGATAAGAAACATATATTTAAATCAAAGCATTTTCCATTGGTAACTGCACGTTTTTCGTAGTAGAATATGCATTTAATGGTGAAAAAGCATTTCATCTTTCGAGGTTATCCATAAAGTAGAGCATTTTTAGGCCGTAAGAATGAAAACGCCGCTCAAGCAGATATGAGTTCGACGATTAAAACGTTAAAAGTTTTAATTAAAAGGAAATGTAGTGAGGTTAGGTGATAGTACATCCTAGTGTTGTGCTGCTAAAGCATCAGGAAGCAATGCTCGTCCTTGGTCTCGTTGAGTTCACATAGCTTATAATAGCAACGGAGTACGAAAAATTTTCCTTATTACCGTTGACGTTAGCTGTCTCCTGACCTGTACCATGATCTCTTACGCTTTCGACATTGCATTGCGTCGAGTTTCCATCAAAAAAACTCACCCCATAGCTGTTTTTGTTTTCTTCCCACAAAGCTCCACTTACTCAAGGACCTTAAATAGCGCACCTTAGTGGGCGGTCTGGGCGGTGTGATTCGGTCGGGACAACTGTATACAAATACTTCACTCCAGATGGCACAATGGCACAGAAAGCGATGTAATTGCCCTCGAAGGAGGTGGCACACTCTCCATCACATAGAACGTTCGAACTTTAACATATTATGCTATTGCGTAAGGTCCACGCCATGAACGAGTTACGATTTGAACGAACGTTGATATGAAAAACCGTGGGTGTACACTTATGTGTACAGTTTCCGATTAAAAAGTTGATGAAATTGTCGACTTCGGCATAGAATCCATATCTGCGCCATTTTTTATTGTTCTCGGAAACCTGTCTTGTAATGATCTTGTTATCAATACCTAAATTAAACCATGTCCGCTAACCATCCGCTCTGCTATTGTCTTCAGAACAATCGGGTGCGCGGAACGAATCTGATCATATTAGATGGTGAAACTTTCAGAGACAATTTGACTAATCTGACGTTAATTGATGTCATGTGTTGAAGGTGGTGGATGAGGCGCCATTATGATTGCAAAAAAGAAAGGGACAGACCTACAATGCACGAATATTTGATCTGCAACTGCTAAAAAGCAGTTACACTTTGTAAAGTTTCTAAAGCATATCTTAAGGTGTTACGCAATAATTTATAAACGTAATATATTGTAAGGCGGAGATAAATAAAAAGATTGAATAAAAATCTTTTAGTTCCGTAGAATACATTTTTCTTTTTTTATTGCAAGCTGAACGGTTTAAATTGACTTCAATTTATCAATATTTTACAAGTTTTTTTAAAATATTTTTAGTTTGTTTTTATATTGTGGCGTTGATTAATTAAATGGTTTGGACTAAAGATCATTGTGTTTTAATAAAGTTCACTACAAAATCTTGCTGAAGTATTAAATCATCGAATTTATAAAAAGCAGGTGATGAAAACAATTTAATCGTTATATGATATCATTAAGTTTACCTTACATTAACATTATAAATGTGTTTGTTTGTATTTATGTATGTATGCATCGTTGTTCGCATGTAGGTGTATTCATATGTAACTAATATGTAATCATATGTCATTTACATTGCTACACTGAAGATTGTGTGGGAGCTTCTGCCTAATGGTGGCCGTTCAAATGGCTGCGTAAAGATTCTCGTCTATTATTTTCGATTCATTTAAAAATGATATAAAATAATAATTTTCATAAATAAATGTAAAAATTACCCGTTTGTAATATAATTATTTGATTAATAACGCTGACGCCTACATTAAGAGCAGGCAAAGCGCATATAAGCGTATACCATGTAACGAATCCATTCCTCTTTAAGTACTGAACTTTTTATACTTGTATCGTACTTCTCTTAGCCATGAAACTTGTCATTGTCGGCAAACTATTGTGTATGCACATATATTGTGATCATTTTTTTTCTTTTATATTTCTTCATTAGTTTAGTATTAAAATGCAAAGCTGTAATCGTGTTAGAACAATGGTCGGATACTCGTCATATTTTTGATTTCATTTTTGCTTTTAACCTTTTGACTGAAGTTTTCTTTCTTCATAACAAATGTTATCAAGTCGAAATCTCTTGTAATAGTTCGTAGATTATTAGTTAGAGTAGAGTACATCTAAAATTCTCGGATTCGTTTTTTTTTTCGTTGTTTGTATCAGTCGCTCGGTCCTTAACTTACAGGTAGAGCGTATGGACCAAGTTTTAATTTCTTTATTTAATTGTTCAAGACTTCAAGAGTGTTTACAATAAACAGAAGGACGGACGGATATCTTTAGAACTTTATAGTGTAGACTTAGAGTAAAATCTTGAACACTTCTACGATATATAAATTAAGTACAGCTAAACGTAACCTGTACACTCACATCACTTGGGCATAAGGTCTTCTCTTCTGCTGGTTAGTACTCAGGAGTTGGTTCGGCTTAGACATGACGCAATACGATTTTATATCAAGCACCTAAAGTTTGCTCACGATTTGAATGCCATGAAATTTCCTGAAAGTTGCTTTCACTGTAAAGCTCCGCGGACGTATCAAACAACATATTTAATCGGTTCGTATATCTACATATAGTTTGTAAACGTTGTGCGATGGATTTCTGGGCGTCAAAGCTTTTTGATGAAACTCTATTATATATTGTGTCTTGCGTCTCATTTTTTCACCTACTGCCGATTCTAATGCCTTAACATAGGTTATTATTGCCCATACGGTTTTGTAGAATATCTCCTAGGCATTAAAAGACTTAAAGTGTTATTTCTTTTCCATGGTCTTGGCATATATGTATATATATGTAAAATAGGTTATTTTAATAAAATTTTTACATGAAATGAAAATTATTTCCCTTATTATTGTGTGCGTACATTTATTTTTATGCCCTATATGCTCTTACATCTATTTTTAAAACACGTTCACGCGGACATATATTGAATAAAATGTCAAGCGGCAGCCTGTCACTCATAAAAAAAATCATCAAACTAATGAAAGTGTTTATATGCAATACACACACATATACCCTAGGGCTGTTCGTTTACATTTACGAGTAAAAAATATCCAGAGATATTTTGTATTTAATTGAATCATTTGCTTATCGTATCCCACGACGGATTTATGATATATTTTGAATACACACAAACTCCGCAAACTCCGAAACCTGCGCAAAGAATATACGCATTCGATCACCATCAACATTATAATATCGAATTATAGTAATTTGAACATGAGCGTTTTCTTTGTCTTTTGCTGATATCACCATTACGGCCGCAAAGCAAGCGCCTAGCTAGACAGCAAACAACGTGCTACGTGCTTTCTTTATTTCTGACATCAATCAATTAGTAGCAAAATCAATCTACGCATCCGCCTACAAAAAAACGAATAATTTTCCCCTCTTTGTTTACAATACAAGCTTTACATGTAGGACTTTTAAGATCTAAGGAACTTATGGGGTATGCCGAAGTATATATCGTGCACGTAGTTCACATCCAGTGAATGAGTCTTTGCTCGGAATTTCTTTTCTTTTCTTTTTGTTGTTTATATTGAGAGACTGCCTGAATGCCTGGCTAGGACAGAAGAAGCAAGCTTAGAACACAAGTTATAGTTAACGTTGGTCCTGATTCTGCTTTCCTGTAAATGCTTATCCGCATCGAATAAAAGTATTGATATCACACGTAAGGACAACAATGCTCTTGAACCGATCTGGCCGATCGATTTCCGCATACAATTTCAGATAAGTAAAGAACGAAACGATTTGTTTTTGTTTTTTTGTTTTTTTTCTTTAATAAATGACTGCTGCGTTAATAGATCCTCAGCTATTTCAGCTCATTAGAAAACTTTCGAATGTATCAGCCGTGGCGGGAAGGGCAAAGACATAGAAGGAATCAGTCTTGTTTATAATCAACTGTAATATCCATCTATGGGTATAACATTCAAGTTTATGTATGTAGGCTTGTATCTTACGGCTAAGCGCTAGCGGCATATCAAATTAAAATCAATGATCCTACGAATGTTGGCACTTGTGTCTTAGAATGCGAGCGCTTACGTTTTCTGTTACGCTCGTTAAATTATTACATGATTAACTAAATGAGGTGAAGGACTGTCTTACATATCCGCTGACTTTTACCAGCTGGTACAACTGAGCTATTATTATATAATATGTTCGTTCCCACAGATAAGCGCTACTGTGGCAATGCAAAATCTTTTATAACGCATAATAACCGCCACAAGTGCAGTGCATGCTACCGAATTTGATTTTTCAAATGACATTTTATTCAAATAACGATTATTTGAGTAAATTTAAATTTACGCGATATTTTAATTACAATGTTTTGTTTTCTGCTTTTTGCTTTTTCTCTTTAAATGATATATTTGCCGCATTTTTTTCAAGATAAAATTTTAATAATTTTAATGATTGCATTTGACTTAAGGGTTTAGTTTATTTATATATATATATATATATATATGTAAACTCCTACATTTCACATACAGAAACCGATTTCTGTTCATATCTTTGTTTGACAGCTGACAGCTGTCATAAATGGAATGTTTTTTCCATAGATACATTCCTTCGTATATATATATATATATATATATAGAATATGTATAAAGGGTATGTATAAATGTTGATTATGTGATAATAAGAAAAAAAAAATTGTTGTCCTCTCTTTTTTCTTAACTCTCAAAGCTAAAGCCCGTAATAAAAAGAAAAAATAATATTAAAAAGCTTTTTTTCCTCTTGTTTTTTTTGTTTTTTTTTGTAAAGTATATTCACATATCCATACGAACATACATATATATTTGTAATAATAATAAAAGTAAATTAAGACACCAGTCAAGTTGATTAAAATTTTATTATTATTATTATTATTATTATTATTATTATTGTACATATTTTTTCAACTTACTTAACAACCGCAGCATCTCATCGCTGCAAAGAAATATTGTACGAAATATCAGATAGAACGAGAAAAGCTCTTCAAGGGAGTGCAGCAGAATAGATCTGTAATAGTTAAAGAAGAAAAAATTATTTAAATTATTTTTATTTTTTATTCTCTCTTAATCAGCTATATTTTATAAAATATTTCTAATTCTTTTAATAGTTAATCTTTAGCCCTATTCTTGCATTAACATAGACATTCACTTTGTCTTGGCAAGTAGTAAAAGCAAACAAAAGAATTTTTTTTGAAGAAACATTAATCATTACAATTGTCTTAATAATTATGTAAAAATATTGAAAGTACTCTAACGTTCGACGCGGACGAATAAATGTTGTAATCACGCGTTTCAACGAACCTCGGATACCCATCGCGTAAGCCAAATGCATTAACAAGGCATACTTTTTTCATATGTCAGCGATTGTCGTATAAGCGAGCTTCTCAATCATTTGGGCCACTTTTGCGATGTGTGTCTTTGATAGTAGGAAAAATTTTCCATCTGTACTCCTGCTTTAAGTCTATTGCAGGCGCGATCACAAACAATTCCTAACTTTCCCATTTGATTTCTTTGCTAAGTGCAAAAAGGTCAACTTTTAGGTTAACATGTTCATGATTACAGACGACAGACAGTATAGCCAAATCAATTCGGACGGATGGAGAAAGGTATGGATCCGTGCATAACATTGCAGCAAATGTCAGCCAATATCGTTTATCATTCCCGCCTCGCAAATATGGCAAATGTTGTGCTTGTTGTTCACTAAGGGAAAATTGAAATTTGTGTTGAAGTTTGCAAAAATGCTTCGTCACAATTTCGAACAAGTGTGAACTTTAATTGCACCTTCGACATGGCGGAAACAGAAAGGGTGAGAGAATATCGCAAACTGAGAACCAAGCATGCACCACACAAGCTGAAGGAGCAGTAAGAGGTACAATGTATCGGAAATTGTGTGTGAAATTTCGTCGTGCAGAGTTTTGCCCCTGAGATGCTCTAGATCAATTCGCGAACGCATACGTCGTTGTCCGAACATCTCTTGCTCTCTTACCCAATTACATCTAATGTCACTTAATAATTTTCGGCCCTAGGTCCGTATTTTTGTAAAATGCAACTTTAGTGCCTAACATAGTCTTCTTCGAAAGTAATGCAATCGATCCAACAGCTACCTAACATTTCGAAGTCTTCTTCATAGCATCTCGTAGCGCTTCAGTTTCCGCAATGACCTCAGCCTATGATCTAAGTCCTTTTCCCTGGGGAAAGCTTTACAAATTTGAAAACAAATTATAATCACTTTGATGCAAAGGGCAGGGTTCTGAATTACGCCTGTGTTCCCGTGAGCACAGACAGATTTCTCAGATTTCTCTAAATTTTCAAGCAGACCAGTGTGTTTCGGTCAAACTAGGTGGATTTGTGTAGCTTTGCCTAGTAGAAGCATTTTAAAGCCAAAATCCATCTTACGGCTAAGTAGCGTTAACGTTTTTTAACTAATGGTACTAAGGGTATACAAACACACAGTTCATGATATTATTTCCTTGCTATCGAAGCATGCATTGAAGCTCCAATCAGAAGTGAAGAAATGAATATATAAACATAGCGGACTGAGAGTCTTACAAAGTACTCCATGATTTCTAACTTACGAAAAAAAAAGAAGAAAACACTTCACGTTAAACGCCCGAATACTTGGTATCTTTTTCTATTCTTTTTCTTTTAAAGTGCTGCTGTTTTTTTTTTTTTTTTTTGATTTATTTTTATATGTGCACTCGAACAAACAGATTTTTTTATTTTTGGCACAAAAACGTACTTTGTAAGAGGAACGCTTCGGAATTTTTTGATATCATAAATGAAACGATAAGTTTAGTATATCGCTACGCATTGCACACTAAGGGGCATTAAAGATTATTAATTATACTAATATAGTAGTAATATCAGAGTTAAGCTAATGACCTCTCTTTTTCTGTCACCACACAACCATTTACTTATAATTATTCTGTATACTTGTATATTCTGTATACTATATATATATATATATATATATATATATATGCTAACTAGCCCGTATGTATTTGCATTAATTATAGACTAAAATAAAGCACTTAGATTTTAATTTTTATGATAATTGAATATATTGTATATTGTATATTGTATATTGTATATTTACTATACATAATATATATAAAGAATATTATAAAATAACAGAAAGAAATTTTTTCAATGTAAAACTCTAGATAAGGGGCTTCGACTGCGCGTGTATGCGTTAAGAGTCCCCGTCTATGGGTGTGTTCATCCGTATGTTTCGTACGTTTCATATATTGTATTTTAGTAAGCCGTTAAAATGTTTGTGCAATATATACATATGTATAAATTAATAAGTATATAAATATATTTAACTGTTATTATTATAGACTCATAATCATAATCTCGTACCATGCTGAAAATGTGTTGCGTTAAGCGTGCGCCCTCAGTCGCCCGCCAGCTCCCCTTCTCCCTTCTACACAAACACGCACACACGCACACACAACCTCACACTTTTTTCTTTAACCCTTTCGATTATCGGTCACTAAATAAATGCATTAATTACAGTAAGGGGCGAAAGTCTCAAAAGCAGGGAAAGCAGTCTTGTTTAACAAACCATTTACCGTTTAGAGGATGCCCGAGAAATCCTCTATGCAAAATAATTATCGGAAATTGTTAGGATCGGTGGGCTCCCGTCGATATTCGCTATAAGTCTTCCAGTTTATTTTTCAGCATTTTCAACATTCATACACGAAACAGCTCCATACACGACAATGATCAAGCGGTCGCAGAAAGTTTAACAAAATCGACTTTGAATCTTAATTTAATCAGCGACATTCAGTATTCTATATAAAAAATGTTCAGAATTGTGGAAATTCCGCCTTGATAGCACTACGACTAGGCAGATCCTTAAAGACCTCTTTAGGAAACTGAGTGAATCAAAATTCATATATATTCTGTGTTAAAAGTGCGTGGACAGCATGTTAAGGTAAGCAACAATACTTTGTCTAAAATTTCCATTCCGATCTCTACGCTAGGCATAATTGTTTGTAATGCAATCCCCTTCCGTGAATTTTCTTCTGCACGCCTCGATTCATCACAATCGCTTCGGTGAAAACTTTTTTGCTTGTTCGGCCCCTTTTTTTAAATTGTCGCGGTGCCCGGAATAATAATCAACAACCGTAACATTTAAAGAAACCAAGAAAAGTCATTAAAACTATGATATTGAGTTTTTATCGTGTGAAAAACTTCATTTTGTTGCTCCCACAAAAAGGATGACATTTTTAATATGGCTTCGGTTTATCCGGCTTCTATTATTTTTATAGTAGACTTTCATTTTCCATTACCGTCAGAGTGGCGTCAGAGTTTTGATAAGGCGACAGTGTCATTTTCAACAACAACTCCTTGGAAATTACTCAAAATTTTTGTTTGGGACAAAAAGTCGAACGATTCTTTTCACTAAGAGGATAGTAGTTGGACAATACTAATCAGATTGCGTACTATTTATCAAATTTTTCGTTAGAACGTTTTACATAAGAACTTTAGCCAGGTTATCCATATCATAGTACGCATCTTGCTAATGAGATATAGAAATGAACTTAACGGGAAGTGTTTTCATTACGCGTCTCCATCGGTAAATTTATTGTGCATTTGCATTTTTTTGATATAAATCGGAAGAATGTTTGCCTTCCACATGATGGCAACGCTGGCCGCCTGGCTATCGGTTCATTCGAGACGAAATTCGCTAAGAATGCGTATACGCATAAATTCTGATGGAATCATTCCGAGTTTCATTAGCTAGGGCACTTTAAACGCCGAATATCTTCAAATTAATTCATCATATGTGTGCATATTTAGTAGGCAGAAGATTCGTACTTTAGGCGACGGTGTTCGTCGTGTATATTTTTAAGTAAGTAATTCGGTAGCGTGAGGCTGTAAATGTTTTTTTTTTTGTTATGTTTAAATTTTGCCCGTCACTTCAAGTCTTACAGTTTTGCTCGGCACTGTTGACCTGATTTAAAAGCAATAAAATTTATGCATTTTCTGATTTTTATCCACTATGCGTTACTCGCCTTAAAGGAGAGTTAAGTGATTAATTTAATCCTTATTACAATTAAATTATTTTACGATGCATACTAAATTAAAAGAAACACATCTACAACTACACACACTTAGTTACAAGTTAATTCGTTGGGCAGCAACTTGTGGCTGGAAACTGGAAAATATATGCAAACTGTAATATACGCTAACTACAGAGCTGCAGCAGAACATTGCGAATTTTGTAACTTGACTTTTTTATTTTGCTGTTATTGCCCTTGTTTCGGTTTCGGTTGCAATTTTTGTCTATTTTGAAAAAACCACGCTTCACTCGGTCTTCATTTCACTTCTCTAATCGCTGTAAGTCTTAGTGACACACTGCATCATATCACCAAGGAAATGGTATTTGAAATTTACTTGCGCTTTACTTGCAATTCTCTAACATTTCGTGGTCTGGCTTCCTTCAAATAATTTTACGCGATTTTATGCATCATTTTCTTATGATATTCTTCTCATGGAGACTTTGCCACTTTAGTTTTCTCAAAACACAGGATGTGGTTAAGGTTAGCCGACCAAAAAAAATTCCAAAAGAAAAGATAAACTTCAAGCACTATATGAAAAGAGTATAAGGCATTTAAGGATCTTTCAAAGTTTCTTCGCCCCCTCTTTAACTATAATCGAACGCAACGTTTGCATTAATCGCCTTATACTCAAGCTATTAAAACGGCACAAGTTTCACTGTCGTTGTTGCTGCTTGGAGCTATACACTAACAATTGCAATAAGAAGACACACTACTTGCAAATAATATATAGGTCTACGTTGTCCCGTCTCCGTCCATCACTCAATGGTGGACTCCGTTCTCTGAACTTACAATTCTTCTTATCACAAAAATTGTGACATGTTCGCTTAGCATACAACTATAAATTAAGTTTAGAAGTAGGTGTGGCCTGCTTTATTAATCATCCCTACAACTGCTTAAAAACGGAAAATATTTTCAAACCAAAAATTCAAAATAGTTTTGGTCAACAATAAAAGATTTCGTGATAAATATCGAACTGAAACTTAATATTGTCTACCATTACGCACAAAATGATCACAAAAATATGTATATATAAATATATAAAAATTCGATAGACATGGAAGGATAGCATTTAAATTAATCGGATAGAAAGACGGATACGACAGTCAGTTTTGATCGACCATATAATAAGTACGGCTTTCCATTGGCTTCGAAAATCTGGAAGACCTGTAGTGATACTATGCTATCACTAGAGCAGAGGTTTCACCCGACAGCAGACGAAAGATCACTGATAATAACGGCCGTCATATGCTTAAGTAAAGTTCGTTTTGAATGAAAGAAAAATTTAAGGAAAGAATTTGTAAGAAAGGCGTTCAATAATTTTTATCTAAAATGCTGTACATGATAACACGCGAACGGTCAAATGAAGACGAAATTTCCCATAAAAAATGAATTTTTATTCTTGCAAAACATAGAGAAATATATTCGAAAACTTTTCCATAGAATTTTTTTCAAAATTAAAAAAAAAAACTATTATTCTGTAAAAATTTTTTTTCTTTCAGGTTTAAACTAAAAGAATTTTTTATTTATTTTTTTTTTTTTTTTGAAATACTTGTCTATATCTAGGTAATGCATTATCGCAGATATGTTTTTTCTCTTTTTGTTGATTTTTA
>KK502442.1:1078573-1111704 GCA_000688735.1 Glossina austeni
TTTTTTTTTTTTTTTTTTTTTTTTTTTTTTTTAATTTGTATAAATTTAAAAAGTAACTCATTTATAAAAATAACGAGTTAGAATATTGCTGTTTCGCCTTAAGGCGTAACTTGGAATCTTTCGACTTTGCTCGAAATTGTTTTACAGCAAAATTCAATTTATGACACGTTTTTAAATGAACAGCAGAGAACTAAGACGCATATATATGCTGTATAGATGCTAATGGGACTTGTAAGTAAAGAAAGTGTAGGCTTACTATTTATAATGGATGGATGAGTAGATTGTATATTAATACCTGATTAGCATATTGATATCGTGTTGTAAATGATGTTTTGTGGAAGTTTTTCTAAAATTGTTCTGTTATCTCTTTAATTCGTTCAATTCTTTAGCACGCTGCCGCTAGAAAAAAATAATATCTTTTGTTGGCTTTCGAGTGTGTTATGATTTATGGTGTTGTTCAGTCTTGATTTTTTAAAGCATTGTTCGATTACAATTACTGTAAACTAGCGCTAGCAACTGTAAGTTTGGGTGACTGAAGGGTGAGAAAAATCTCCAATAATCAAACTTGATAATAATAAAAAATGGCTAATTGCAAAAAAAAAGAAAGGAAAAAAAAAACGGATTGATTTCCACACGTTCTTAAATGGCAAGCTTTAAATAGCCGAGGCTTCAAAGTCCAGGCATAACCGCAAGGCAAATGCCAAGAGTAGGTGAAATGATTTTATGAAGAAACCGCTTATGCGGAAGAAATTTATATTTTTTACTAAATCGTTCAAAAAACAAGACTCGACTTTTTACGAGGAATTACGAAAACAAAGTGAAAGTACTCTGTCAATACTTTCATATCTCCTTCATAGACTTTGGCAAAAGTCTGCAAAACCTATACATATAGTAAAATATAATTCATTCAAAACAGAGTTTCGATCTGTGACAAAGAATTCGATAACTATCGTATAACTAAGCGTTAAAATGCCAATGAAAGCGTAATTAATATTCATGATGAAGTGAATCTCAGACTCCTATTCCATTTCCCTGCTTGCCCTTTCTCGCCTGCCCTTGAGCGGACGGGCAATGGAACGAAGAATCTTAGCTAAATCGCTTGAATTTTGTGTACACTTTTCGATTATGAGAACCCTATTTAGATAGATAGATACGCAGCGTACAAGCGTACATATAACGGGATAATTTTTAGTGAAATCAACTCAATTACTCTCTTCTATCGATATGAACACGCGATAAATATTTTTGCCTGTTACGAATACAATTTCCAAAAATTTTATAACCCTAGCAGCGGATAGTAGTTATGTAGAAATTGAAAATTAGCCTACTACTGCTATTTTTACTGTTGTCGTTTGAATTATTAAGCAAATTAATCTTTGATTCTTTTCCCTGATAAGGATAAAATAAATAAAGTAAAGTAAAAGATTAAAAAATAAAGCGCCAGCAATTTTGTAAGCGATTTGAGAAACTTTCGATTCGTCTCAAGTCGTATGATTTTCTATTATATAACCGTAACATAAATTAAAACAAATTAAAAACCTATAACAACAACAGCAACAACAACAAAACGTTACCAATAATAACAGCATGCAAGCACAATAACCGCAATTTCATGTGTACACTGGTTCGAGTGTATTGACATCAGCGGGAAAATGATACAAAAAACAAAAAAAATAAATAAATAAATAAATCAATAAATAAATGTATAAAAAAAAAAGACGTAAAATTAAATTAAATTTTAAAAAATTAGTTAAACTTATTTCGTTGTTTACAATTGATGTGTTACTGTTGTTGTTATTTCTGTTACTGTTTCTGTTTCTGTTTCTGTTTCTATTATCTGAGATATAAACGATTACGCATACACAAAAGCACACATGTTAAATAGAATTGACATTTGTTTAGATAGGAAACGCATTTGGACATTTAAGTTATATTACTTTGCATTTAATGCGTATGTCGCTGTCGCTGTTGTTACTGCCAACAATTGTTAAAACTCTGTAAGATTTTAATTTTAATTTTTTTTTCTTTTTTTTTTTCTGTTTTTCGTTTCTTGTAAACGAGATAAAGACAGTGAACGGCACATTTTGTAGTTGGTTGCTTGCTATACTCAACGTATGTTTGTACATATGCAAACCAACGTATATGCTATCAAATGGTCAGATTCAAGACAATATCAAGATATTTCAAACCTTTTTTTTTTTTGCTTTTTTTCTTTAAATATAAGATTTGTCGATTTACTTGCTTAGAGGATACGTTAAGCTACTCGAATCGTTTTATTGGATGTGGAAAAGTTTTTTCAAACTAGTTCTTCCCAGTCGGCAGAGATTTTTACTTGCATTGCGATATATATCTACAGATGTCTCTGAGGGTTTAACGTGGGTACACTCCCGTGAAAGTCTAACCCCACGGTGCCCGATGGCACACGGAGTGTGAAACACTCGAACACCCCGAGGCTAATAATCCTCGCAACATACGATGCCGAAGTCGGCGCACACGCTGCCATGAGGAAGATTAGGTCCTCGAGTACCAGACGAGATACGTTATGGTCGCATCTGGTCGCTCTGGTGAGGGCGAGGCACTAGATATATATCTACAGATAAGTTGGTCCGTATATTCGAATTTACTGCGGACTTAATTATATTAAGGGCAGTAAATATGGATCTTCTGGGCGTTGTTCATCGCCCTATTGCAACTAAACTCAAATTGCGAATGAACATCAGGTCCTTGAAGCGAGGAATGTTATTTGACATGATAGCGCAAGCCAGGAATTATGAAAATGTCATTAGGTATAACCTTCTGTTGGATGATTTTTACTTGTGGAGAATTTACTTTGGCTCCTTCTTGCTCTGTAATCGAATCATGCGGAAGGTAAATAGCATCGATCGCTTCTTTATCATATCGTTTGTTGTCGCATATGCTTCTGCATATGTCGCGAGTGAATTCACAAAGCAAGTTTGTATGTGTATTTAAGCTTTTCTCCCATATTGATTAAAGTTTTTCTGATTAGTTTCTCGTTGGATGAGGTTGAAAGCCAACGGTTAAGGTAGATTTCACTCACACCTCTACATTCCTGGGATGCAATTTACTATTAGAATGCGCGTTTTTTTCCTCCTTTTCCAGTATCTTTAAGTCACACAATAATTTATTGGGAACAAAGGGCTTGAGGTCAACCCTTTTATTTGTCAATGTTTTTTTTTCTGTTTTTTTCCTTTTTTCTTTTTTTAAAGACAAAAGTGTTTCGCATTCAGTACCAACCATGTATTAAGTTCCGCTACTGCAAGGAAACCGATTCTAATCTGATTCTACTAATTCAGATATTATTTTCAATTCCTGCATCTTTCTTGACAGAACTTGCACTTTTTGTTAGTGAGTTATTACGAATGAATATGAATGCAAATGAGTGCAAGTGAGTGAATCAAATGCTCAGCAGAGCCTGTTGAAGAATGTTCACATAATCAATAGTGCTAAGGAATTTATTCATACGTTCATTATTAACAGGAAATTTAAGGCATAATATGCTGAAATCCATCTCAAGGCAGATATAGACTTTCGTTTTATTATAATTTTTTATTGTTATTATGAAATGCTAAATGAAAGATCCGAGTCGGTACTGAGATTTATTATTAATGCGAAAATTCTTTCGATTTATATTTCTTGTTAAATAAATTTCATAAATTTTCGTAGAAATCTTTTTCTTTCTTTTTCTTCTTTTTCTTTTCTTTCGTCGCTGCCTAGGCAGCAGCACAGTGTTTATCTACCTCCTAAACTCTCTATAGCGATTTCAAATGTTTTTTCATCATCTCCTTCCTACTAATTCAAACATGCGAGTCAATCTGTTAGCCGTAATAGAATTTTTCATTTGTAAGAAATTAATATTTCATTACATATATTATTGCCCGTGTGCCTCGAGTGCATTTAGTAATATTTTGTTGTTGTTGTTGTTGTTGTTGTTGTTATAAAATACACACCGTCTAGGCCCGCATATTTCATTTGTTTTATGTTTGCATATCACGTTACGCTTGTATGATTTAAATATGTTTCACAGAAATAGTCGCGCGTCTTCAATTCTTGAATATACTTAACGGAAACTAAAAGCAAAATTCGCCTTATGCCAAATGTACATTTATTTTGTTCATTATATATATATATTTTTTTTTTGTTTTTTATGATTCTTTAAGTAAATAAACATCGCAAAGTTGTTTTATATTTTTCTTTTTCCTGTAATTGTTTATCGTTTTTATATAAAAAACGAAAAAAAAAAAAAGAATCAAAATTTTTCCCTGTTTACCTATAAGTGTAAACGCTTGTGTGAAACACTTGCATCGCGTTTTCTATGATATCGTCTTGTAAAAATCTGCCTGCCACTAATGTTAAAAACTATTTAAGTTATGGTTTTATCTATTTAAGAGTTATTCACCGTTTTTATTTTCGTTGCGGTTGCAGTTTTAATTAATTTTTAGTTCATTTCGATTTTTTTTCTTAACAGAGGAACAGGAAATTGCTGCAATTATTGTATTTTACGTTACGTTGTAAATTAACTTTAAAGCAGGTGAAAATTTGTACATTATTTGTAAATAAGCTTATAAGAAGCGTGAAACACACATATACACACACACACACACACACACACATATATATATATATATATATATATATATTATACATTGTTCGTGCCATTACATATTCAATTAATTTATAATTACTTGCTGAGGTTCGTAGAAAACTTCAAAATCTATTTAAGCAAAGATTTCCTTTTGATTTTGCAGAATTTTTTAATTAAACGTAACTGCTTTGAAAAGTCCTGTAAGATACCAGTTATGGTCTCCTTACTTACTTATCTGTTTCATGGAATTGATTTTAATGTCATTGTAAATAGTTTTTTGTTCATTAAAAATTCCCTCCTATCACTTAACCAAAATTAGGTATTTTTTTTGTTTTTTCTTTTTTTGCCTTCATCACGCGTGGCACAGATTGAGTATGCGTTAATTTTGTTGCAATGTATACAACACTCGCAAGGGCTCATTCGGAAGGACTTTATCTTTCTGTCTGTCCGCTTGTCCGTCTTCTTTTCATGTGTTCAATCTACGGGTCGTAATTTTTAAGGTACTTTTATGGAATTCTATGAAGTTACGTCGACGCATTTTGAATTAAGGGCGAATGCTATTGAAAATGCTTCGGTTCGGATAACTTTTTAGACTAATCTTCATACAACGCTTTAAAATCGCTGTCATAAATCGTTATATGAATAAATATATTAAGCGAAGTGATGTAGGGTATTTAATGGTGAACCCTGATCGACTATCATGGATTTACTTGCTTTTCTCATATTTTATAGTTTTTAAATTATCTGAACACAATCACTTCTACACTATATTTGCAATCGTTTTGTCGGGTTCTCCATAGACTGTAGAATTCGCAATACAATTTCCGTTCCGTTTAGTCCGGAGACTAAAACAACTCTCGATAACTTATGCAGAACCTTTAAATGATGATATATGAATAAAATAAGTACGAACATTATAGTCGGCCGGATTATTAGATACCCTGCACCACTTTGCCTAATTCACTCGTTTCCCCGGTAATCGTACCTCAAAAGTTATACGTTATTTTCATGCAAAGGCATACTTTTGATCAAAGACCGCATATAGGGGGAGCCTTTAAATGCGATAATAGCCAAAAAATAGACCAACGTGGTCCAAGCTTCGTAAGATTGATTTCTATATCCATTTACTGTTATGAGCCAATTCTCATATCTCAGGAAATATTCAAAATTATTTTTTTTTTACTACATAAATATTCAGTTTTCGTAGGAACGGTTGTAGGAGCGAGGGACAAATCATGGCCCAGCAGAACTACATTTTTCATTCCAATTTAGAATATCCAAATGTTATTGCAGAGTTGAGTATTGGGTTTTAACGAGAATTTTTGAAAATTTCATTTTTTTTTTCATACAACGAATTTTCAAAATATATCGTTATATGGCGATTGATCGAAAAAATGAACCGATTCAAACCGTTTTCAACAGCGTTCGTCCTTGCCTTGTTAAAATAGGTCACTGTACCAAATTTCATTAAAATATCACAAAACTTGCAATCTGTAGCTTGAACAGAAATTGATGTGCGCAGACATTAGACGGACAGACATATAGACGGAGGCTTAGATCGATTGAGAAAATGATTCTGTATCGAAAAGGTGTGTCTATCTTAAGCCCTTCTGCCTGTTACATATGTCCGCAACACACTTAATGAACTTTGTACCCTGTATCCGGTATCAATACACGTGTCACTGGTAAAGCAGTTATTTAGGAATTGTTTCAATCAAACAAAGAAAAAAAAACGTCTATATGAATGTATTAAGTGGCAAGAGAGATAACGTAAGTGAAAAACGCAATGTATATATGGTAGTGTACGTAGTATCCCACACCAAGTACGTGGCATTTGGACTCCAGATGTAACTTTGAAAGTTAAAATGAATTATGTCTCGAAATTTGGGACTTTATCAAACGTCTACTTGTGTTGATTTGTTGGAAAGAAAACATTTTAAAATTTTTATTTTTATACCCTACACTCTTTATATTTAGTTTGCGTGAGTGTATGCAGCATCCACAGTGACTTAAGCTGGACGCTTTTTTTATTATACTTATCGATTCAATTATTTTCCGAAGCGTTATGAAATTGCCCGTTTGTCCGTCCTTCTCGTGTTTATCACGAATTTCGCAGTATTTACGGAGACACTTTAAACGGTTTTGGTTCCATCATTCCCAGAGTGAAGGCTCTTTCATCTAAGAACTCCAGATGTTTTCATTAAATGCAAAATTTCATTATATGCTAAATTACTGAAAGGCACTAACATCGTCGCCTGCTTTCGTTCCAATTTCTGTTACATGTAGAATTATGTTAATATTTGGATTTTGTTTGCGTTCCATACCCGCTACCATCGTTACCTGAGGCGAGATAAAGTTTTCATTATTTCAAATTTTGAAAAATATGCAACACAATTGTATAGCTGTGGGACTCAGAAATTTTTAGCCGCGACAAAAATTGTAAGCAAGCGCAAGTGGATCATATCCCAGCAGAATGCGAACGTATGCAATCATCATGAGTACATGACAAATACGTTGACTACGTTGACTGTAAAAAACTGACTTTTCAACAATATGTGTTCAGTTGGCTGCAAATTATACAAGCGACCAGAATGCTATGTTTCGAAAAGCCACGATCCTTACTTTGCGAAAGGTTGTAGAATCCTTAAGACAAATATGCGTTCTCGTGCTTATTTTTGCAATTCACACTTTGCAGGCCCCTGAAGTGCTGCTAATGCTTGAATTTGGTAAGCAACGGCTTTTCAAAATCTTAGTATTAAAGGCTTTCTTCAATTGCAAAGAAGTACCCATTGGTAAAACCTGAAATTTATTGCTTATTGAATGTATTTGAGGAAACCGAAGAAGGATGTAATCCAATAAGGAATTGATTGAAAATGGTGCCCTTGCTACTAGAAATACCTAACTTGACGTATAGCTGGCCTTTGGTGTTTCCAAAATACCTGCAGTGTGGAGAATACCATTTTTATAAGGCTTATGTTTGAAATTTGAAGAAACCAAAGCGCTTAGTGAAAATTTTCTCTTTATAAATATGGGAAAAATTGATTGTCATTATGCGGCACGATAGGTTAACTTGAAAGGCCTCAACTTCACTGATGTTAACCTTTTTTCTACTCTAGGGAACTTCGGCCGGTCACTTGCTACAATTAAATATTAGGGGGCAGAATTTAAAAGAGATTCTAAGAGTTTCTAAAGCGAGCATCGTAGTGGTCCACCGCCGGGGCCTGTATGACCAAACTCCAAGAGTTATGGCTCCAATTGGTTCCGCACACATTTAATGTTGCCAACCTTAGCCCCTTCGAATTACGTTTCGCAAGATGCTGCTAAACGATTCGTCAACATTGAACAGGTACAGTTTCTGGTTGACGGCCGTTTGTAGCAGTTTGATGATACACACAATGATACACGTGAAGGGAGGAGAATAGGAAATAGTTTGCGAGATTAAATTATTATATAGATTTTTCTTTGCGATTTCTATGAGATACCTTTGTAAGGTTGAGTAAGTGCATTGAGGCATCGTAAGGGCAATCATTTTATGAAAAGATGATGCATTGCCTTTCAAGTTTGCATACTTTTT
Organism: Glossina austeni; assembly: GCA_000688735.1. Classification (NCBI taxonomy): domain Eukaryota; kingdom Metazoa; phylum Arthropoda; class Insecta; order Diptera; family Glossinidae; genus Glossina; species Glossina austeni. The sequence goes on from KK502442.1 coordinate 1,086,751, forward strand.
TTTTGTATGAGTTAACGTATGCTAACATTTTCAAAACAAAACCACATGAATAAATAAAAATAAGAGGTCGATACATGTGCAGGTAACTGCAATCGGTAGTTGCAAAATGCTCTCTTTTACATTCTGTAGAATAGTAAAAAGGATTTTAATTTTGTCTCCGATTCGGGCAAAAGCCGGCGAATTGTTTAATTTAATAGTACCGCGTTTGCAATTACTTGCACCGTATCACTTACATACTTGCTCAGCATGGGAGAAAAAAAAAAAATTGTGAAACCTTTTCGTTTATCTATCTGGTATTTAAAATGTGCATTGCATTCTGAAAGTAATTCATTTAATAGCTTTTTTGCTTGTTTTCTTTATCTCATTCTTTGTACATAAGTAAAAAAAGCTTTTGTCAGACATGACACTTGTACTAATAATTACCATATTAAAATCCAAGGGAATATAGTATTTAAAAGACCGCGCCCACTCTACCAGTAGTAGTTACAGTTGCAATTAACAACAACAACAACAACAAGAACAGCGGCAATCATATAAACACTTACACATATACGCATATCTGACACCAGATCTTGTTGCCATTAATGTAAAAGACTTGTTAGCAGCGAATAGAAAAATTACAAAAAAAAACAAAAAAAAAAAAAAGAATAAAGAGAAGAATAAATAAATAATAAATAAACCAAAGAGCTGACAATTGTGTCGAGAAAATAGCAAATTTAAATAATTCCCTTGTAAGCGCAACTAAACGAGTAAACGAGCGAATGCATATGACACATGCTTTAAATTATGACTACTACTACGAATCATCATTATTCCTCGCCAACCAACAAGTTTAATTAACACAAAAGTGATGTGTAAATTACTTTATCAATAAATTTATATAAATTACTGTAAAATCTAGGCAGGAAGCCAGTGCAAATAATTCATACACAATAAATATATTTGTTGTTATTATTTCTATATTTATTTTTATTATTTTTATTATTATGGATTTGCTATGGATATGGATCAGATTGGAATAATAGAAAAATTCACGTTGGCCCTTACCTAAATTTGCACGGACGTGTTTAAGCGCCATATGCAGCCTTGCATTCGTGAAATGCATTCTAAATGAAAAGGCAATCCGTGGCACAAATAAATAACGGACGGACGGACGGACGAAACTGACTAAATCACTATGTGTAGGACTTAAGTTTATGTGGAATGTTTTCGGAAAAGTATCATAGTTCAAATGCTCGTACATTTGTCGGCTACAGTTTATGAGTAATGGGTAGAAACCTTTTTTTTGTTTCCTTTGGAAAAACAGAGGTGTTCTCAGTTTACATGGTACTGGCGGCGTGTCTTTCAACCGATTTGGCCCCTTTTCAACATCAACCTTCGTGCAAGAACTTCCAATGTTTCTGCTAAATTTAAAGTCGAAAGTTTCATAAGACAGACGAACATGTTTAAATCGATTCGGAATTTGATGCTGACGAAGAAGCTCGGAAGCTTCCTTCTGGGCAACGTTTGAAAAACTGAATATAGCCCTCAGCCTTCGGTGATGGGTATAAAAGTAGTGTGTAGACAATGTCTGCATTTCCGCAAAAGTAAGAAATGTATTAGAAGAGTCTTCCGCTTCAAATATAATGATTTGTAAATGATCTCGTGACAGATGATAAATCCTCGCTGGGGAGTTCAATAAGTTTACGATTAGGTAAGAAAGCGGTTACCTTTGTGGAAGATTACTTCTGATTGGCAGATGCTAAGCTGTTGTGATTGCTAAGGCTTTTCACAACGGAAGTAGTATCTCGCTATTAGAAAAGGAATTTGAAATTGCAAGCTCGTTACGTCCGATCAAAATGTCTAGTCGATATTTGGATAGCTACGATTGTTCGGAATTATAGATCGAAATTTGATATTTGGCTCTGAAAAATGCAAGCGGTCAAAATCGATCAAGCAGAGTAAGGCATCAGTGTTTTCAGATAAAAAAAATCGTTTTATTAGTTAATTATCTTTAAGTAATAAGATCACAGATTCACAGACGAATGAAATAAATCGAGAAACTGCTGGAAGTGATGATATTTTTAATCTTTTATTTCGGCGCTAAACGTTTTCAATAACTGTAATATTGCGGAGAATATCGTCGATTTTCCCTTGTGACTCGCAAAGTCATAACTAAAACAGCTGCATTACAAATTTCTCACAACGTGTACTAACTCCGTCTATTAACTCGCTCAAAATCGTACAAACATTTCTCGTTCTTTATCGGCAGAAGCATTTATAATGATTGTCTACGACTCTCCTTATATTAGGCAAGTAACTGGAGACACTTGCAGAAAATCACTTAACGGAAGAATGCAATGAATAGGCACAATGTCGAGTAACCCTATATCCTGTGCATTTTGTTCCTCTCGAAATCTTATATTGGAGAACTTTTCGCGTTTGTCGTTGTATATCGAAGGCCCTCGCAGGTCGCACTAAGGGTCAGGTGTAGCCAATTGACGTTTTTACCGGAACGATTCTCTTTCTCCGCAATCAATCGAATAATCGAATCTTCGTCTTTCCTTCACGTCAAACGGTGTAATTTTTATGAGTGCGAGATGAAATTATCTTCGGTTAACCGACACAACTTAATCTCTTTGAAATGGTTTGCCACACAGTGCATTATTAAATTTCCGTACGCTTTCACTCTGTTAGCCTGTTACTTGGGTTATTATGTAGGTGCATAAATTAATTTTAATAATATTTATTTAATGCTTATTGAAGTTTTCGTTTCAAGCGTGTAATTAATTTTTATTTACCACAAGTTGTAAAAGAAAAAATTAATTAACCATTTAATTAATAATATTGCAATAAATTCCAATAAAAACCGTAAATAATTGTCTGTTGATGTTTATAGATATATATATATATAAAAGAAAAAAAAGAAAAACTTTTGTTGTTGCGTTTTATTTGCTTTTATTTAATTAAACTAACAATAAAATAATTCTTGACTTAGTGTAACGTGATTTAAATGTAAATCTATTTAGTTTACATAATCTCTACAAAAAATAAAACAAAAGGAATAAAAAACAAAACAAACAGAAACGAAACAACATGAAATATAGCAAAAAAAAAACGTAACAGTAATGCACTATCATTTAACAAACATTGACGATAAACTGTCATTTAAAGCCAAAAAACCAAGAAACACACATAGCTGCACATATGTTTGGTTACATTTATATACGAGTAAATTGAAGTGAAGTGAAGTGCATAGCATTCAACTAAGAGCATAACATGTAATCAACAAAAAGTCAAATAGTCCAGTAAAATAAACAAACAAACAAATAAATGCATGGATGGATGGATTGCGGGATGGGTTGGTATCTACAGAGAGTGAGAGAGCGCGAGAGATTGAGAATGAGTGAGAGTGGGAGGGAGAGAGAGAGAGAGATTGCTTAAGAGGGAGAGAAAGAGAAAGAGGATGTTTGCCTTTATGTGAAAGAGAGAGAGAGAGAGAGAGAGAGAGAGAGAGAGAGAGGGTAAGAGAAAGAGAGAAGGAGATGGGTGGCGGAACGTACCCGATACACGAACAAAACCAAATAAATAATAAAAAAAAAAAAAAAAAATTCACTTAATTTGCGATAAAAATCAAACTACAATTAGCATTACATGAGGTACTATATCTAACAGAAACCTATAATATGACCATTCGCCGCCGATTTCAAAGTCGATGGCGATGACGACGCTGCCTTAACCCCTGTTATTGCTGTTGCTGTTATTATAGCTCTTGCTTTTGCCGTTTCTGTTACTGTTGCTCTATCTCTGCAGTCATCGTCACAGCAATCAGTACAATTGAATGTTAGCTTTACTGCTACCAATGCCCGTTACCTTTAAGTTTTAAGATGTGTTAAAGTTTATTATATATATATATATATATATATATATATATATGGATATATGCGTGATAGAGCTTGTGTTAGTGTTAGTGATGGTGGTCTTTTGTTTTGTTGCTGTTTTTCTTTCTTCATTCAAAATCTATAATTGTATAAATTGTGCAGTTTTTCGAGTGGGCAACATTTCCATGCACTCATGTTTACTTATCATAAAACACATGCATGCATGCATGCATGCATGCATGCATATACATATGGTGCTTACAATATTCAAACACATTGATTACCACACTTTCAAATAACAGTCCGGAATGTACATTGAAGTACAGCATATAAACACACACACGGCACAAACACATATAAACACATAAAACATAAATACATACATATTTTGTTATTCTATTTGTATTTTTTATTTATTCAGCGCAAACATTATAAATGTAAATGAAATTGTATTTCAAAACTTGAAATGTTTGCTATTTTTATAGACTCAATACACACTCATGCATATGTGCATGTTTCATATCTGTTTACAGTAGGTGTACTTAATTCTACTACCATTACAATTACTATCAAATGCTTGTGCTTTACTATTGACAATCATTGCATTGTATAAATATTTTGTTTAGCTTCAATTCAAAGACACTTTAGGGAATACTTTACACATATATATATACGTATATTGTTTGTGTGTGTGCGTACATATATATGGTATATGTTTTATATATATATATATATATGGAGAGTGACATGACCATTTCAATAAAGAATATTACAAACAGCAAAAAAAAAAGAAAAGAAAAACTCAGTGCAACCATCAAACGAACACGAACAACTTAATGATAATGCATTGCAATAAAATTGGATAAAGTTTTTTAAAAAGCATTTATATGTTAAAAGTTAAGAGAGAAAAAAAAAAAAAAAAAAAAACAAGAGATACATATTATAAGTATCTTATGATAATTGTCGATGAATGCGGAAAATAAACTATGCAAGAAATTTTAATATTAAATTTGAAGCGTTTTGTTTTTCCAAAGACGTCTACATAGTTAGAACTAAACAAACACTCTGTTGATAGCTGAGGCCTCATAGCTTTAAGGGTTAAGATTTCCCCAGATCTCGAGAAACTCTAGCCAATGTTTTTGTCCTCTTTCTCTGCTTCTCTCTCTCTCTCTCTCTCTCTCTCTCTCTCTCTCGCTCTCTCTGTTTCTCTCTCGTAAATTGAAGTCTAGTTGAAAACTGTTTTTTGTATTCAGCGAAGCCGTACTTCTGCCTAGTCTCGCAATAGCAATTTAAGCGATGCTTAAGTGATTGCTCCTCTTGAATAAAGATCTTTGCATTTAATCGATATAATCAAACTTTTGACTTTTCTAGGCGAAGATATTTTAGACAGTTAAGGGTTAATTTTATTGAACTGATACAACTGAATCTCTCAAAGCCGTTTCTTGTTTTGTGCGTGCCTAATGCTAATAATCGGTTTCCGCTTTTGTATCATTTCCGTTATATCGACTTTTCAATTTCTTCCGCCCTTTGCTTGCTCACCTGGTTGCTTATCATTGCCTAGCTCCCAGTGCCTGCCACTACCTTTCTGCCTCGGTCTGCTTGCTTCTGTTCACCTCTGTTGGTCTGCATGCCTATTTGCCTGCCTGCGACGGCATATTCCAGCTGATACAATTTGCTCAAGTACTTGTCCATTACTTGTAAGGTTTTTATCTGTGTTTCACATCATTATATTTTTTTATTACAAGTTTCATCATCATTGGATACAAAGTTATATTATATTATGTTCTGTCCATGGATCGCTTCTTTCTTCTGCCTGTTTGCGTATCTACTACTGTAGGAACTCTATAGACTTTAATAGCAAATCGTACAAATTAAGGAAACATTTTCCATTGCTGGGAACTTTTCTTCAAGTAAATGATCGTTTATTGTACTATAGCACGCACGTTGAGGAACGCTAACGACTTGGAAGAAGAATAGACTTTTTTTTTTGCGCCTTTGATTTTATGAAAAGATTTTTTGCTCGTTTTGTCAACATATAATAAATTATTTAATAAATCAGCGATCAGTCAATCGCGGTAATATTGTCCCAGGTCGCTCAACGATTGAAAGTGCTCCAAGTAATTAAATAGAGGCCACTCTTCACTATACACAAAATATAATTAACTGCATCATTTTAGAAAGTTATTCTAGATGTGAACATATTCTTCTATGTTTATATTTTCCATACCATTAGCGGTATACGTTTAATAATAAATGGGGAAAGAGAAATATTCACAAAAAATTTAGTTTAGTTAGCGTTGAAAAAATTCTGATTTTAATCACACTTAGCGCGTATAGTCAGCCAATGTACGAAAGTACAAAATAATAAATTTTCTTGAAAAGCGCGAAATTCTTTGATGATTTCACACACTCAACCACCATAGTCAGGCACACACTTCACTGATTACGAAAAAAAAAAAAAAAAAATATATATATATATATATATATATATATATATATAAAATAAATAAAGAGAGAGTAAGAGAGTGCAAGAAAAAAATAAATAAATGAAATTTATTTCATAGAGAAAACCGCGCAATTTTCATTATCACCATTATGTTGATGATCACCGCACTCTAGCGTAGCGTCATACTGTATATCTTCTACACACATATCATTCCAATTTTAAAACTACCAAAGGATAGAAGTATACAAATTATTTTACACCATTTGTTGCATATGAAAATGTTGTGACCCTTAGTGAAATTAGTGATAATTGTATGTCCGTCCGTATCTTAATCTCTTTTTGAAAGTCTTGAAGTTTAGTGTACACACGTTTATTGAAAAAATTCAAATTTGCCGCGCTTGCTCATGCCTGTCTTCGTCATTTTAGATTTGAAAATGATAGGAGGAGAAACAAACGTTAAGTGAAAAATCTAGAGCGAAAGTACCTCAAAGTATTATTATATGTGTTAGCATTGCATTAAAGAAGCAATGAAGCTCTAACCATTTTATATAAGAGAAGGGTGAAGTGGAAATGACGGAGGGAGGAGAAAAAGCTTCCCGTATTATTTCCCAAGTCATTCAATAAGAAAATCCTTCTAATCGATTCACCAATCTTTTCGTTATCAACTACAAATAGGAACAAATCTCTCTATAAGTATTTATCTAAAGTGGTGGGTATTCAAAAGTGTTCCCAAACTAAATATAAGTTTCCTTTTAGCATTTTTTTTCCGGCACTATATTCGCAATATTTTGATGAGAATTTTAATTAAAAATCTTTACTTTTTCTATATTTATGCACGAGCATACGTATACGTCTTTCTTTTATTTTATTTGCTCTGTTAGCACAGAGTTAATAATTTCCAAGTAATTTTTGTTTCTATTCATATAAAAGCACATTTACTATTTTGTAGTTGTTATTGCTGTTGTTATATGCAATATGCAATGCGCTACATACAAAAAGAATATTTAACTGCTATGCAGCTGAAGCATATAAAAGAAAGCATGTTAATGATTGTGATGAAATGTGATGTGTGATGGGATGTGAAGGCCTTTACTGTAAAGCAAACACTCGACAGCGATAAAATAAAATGAAGACAGACAGAAAGAGAGAGAGAGAGAGTGAGAGTGAGAGAGAGAGAGAGAGAGAGTGAGAGAGAGAGAGAGAGACAGACAGACAGATAGACAGAAAGGTAGAGAGATAGAAAGATAGAGAGAGAGAGAGAGAGGGAAAGAGAGAGAAAGAAACAAAAACAAAAGCTTGCATATATTAATACATAAAACATTTTATACAGACAGACAGATAAATTCGTTTCGTTTCTTCGTATATACACGTAAGAATGCTACAGCCTGCCACACACATGGTGTGGTAGAAATAAAAATTGTAAAAAAATGTATATTCAGCTTGGACCGAATCTAATGATATCCATCTTTGTTTCTTTTTTTGCGATTTAAAAAAAAAAAAAAATAAATAAATAAATAAATAAATAATAACAAAAATAAAAGTTTAACGTACTAGGGAAGTGTACGTCAACTATTCGAGAACTATAGCGAAATATAACAGCCAAAGCTTTATTACATCAAAAATATGTTGCTGTCTTTACACACAATTGCCATAACTCCATGTATTCAATTTATACTCTGACAGCATTAACATATGAAACGAACAGCAGGCATAACATTTTCGGCCATAACTAGAGGGCCAATTAATTTGCATAAAATGGCATCGAGATGTCCCCTGACCTTAAGCCTTGTATTTCCGATAAAGCCTCTTCAAGGAGCCCTTCTACAAAGCCCGGTTAATCACTTTGGTATCATTTCTAGAAACATCAACAACAGCAAAGTGAATCAAAAATTCTGAATTAATTTTATGACACGTATTATATTCTATCCACTTTACGATCAGACACACGCTTACCATAACTGCATCCTGCCTATAAAGGATTATCTAAGCCGTGCTGCAGTGCCCCTTCACATTTCAATTTAATTCAATGTAAAGCGAAGTGCATGGAAAGCGCGCATGACAATATGGATGAATTTACAACACGTTCAAGATTTGTCGCATACTGGTACGTAAGTAACTTCCAAGCAATCAATAGAAGCTATGATGATGAAAGATTACCACCACCTTAACACAAATGTAGTCTCTCGCAACTTGCTTACGAAATCATAGAAATATTCATACATAGCCTTAAACGATAATAGTTGTATGAAGCAACTAAAAGTTCTATATGTTCGGGGTTTGGTCGGTCCTTCTGTTTCGAACATTTTTTTCTTTTTTTTCTAATCGCATTTATAATAATACGACCAAAACATACCATGCACATAACGTACTTACGTACGTACGATATCTAGCTGCTCTGAATGTTTACACATCGACCCAATAGGTAAATCAAATAATGTAAAATTAATAGTCTGGATAATCTATTTATGAGGTTTGATACTTTTTCGCTTTGGATTTACGAACCGAGAAAATTAATTGTTGAAGTGAATTAAGAACAAAAAAAAAAGCTTAAAATCAAATTTCTGGTTATTTGCTATGCTTTGAGGACGCTTTAAATGAAGAAGAAGAATCGACTTTTGCCATTCTTTCTAATCGAGAACATATATTTGGTATATAGAGAATTTGAATGGTGTTTCCATCTTTTAAACGTGACGATGATTACGGAAAATATAAAGCAATTCATAGACCGGATATTCCAGGAAATAGGAGAGATTTCACTGAAAAGCTGGAAGAGACGCTGGATCAATGAACGCGATACAAAGAGAAGTAGGAATCGAAGGGATCGCATGAAATCAGCATGGAACTCATCTAAATGGCATCCGCTGGGAAGCGCTACGATTCATAATTGAATGACATGTTATTGGATTATTGGTCTTGCTTTAGCCTATCGCGCGGATCATCTGCGCTATTCTTATGCTCAGATAAAATCGCTTGCAGAGCAAACTGCCTACATCTTCTAACCGCCTGTCGGTCAAGACAACGAGACTATTAATAAACGACCGGTTCGTAAAGTGTTAATTGACTTGTAGAATAGTTGTAACCATTTCCATATAAAAGTGCCCCAAACAAATTGATCGCTAAGTTTTCTGAGGTATCTGTGCTGTCTGTGAGCATAGGTTTTCTAAATTGAGTTGAACTAAATCTGCGTCATCGTGTAACGACCAGATAAATGGACCGTAGGGTAACGTAGGTAAAACATCTATGTTCAATAAGCGAGTAAACATACACATATGTATATATATACATATATATGTTATTGGTATGCAACTTGTATTCTGTGGATGTTACGAACGATATAACAGGATGTACATATTTTCATTAATGTGTGTATTATAAACAAAAAAAAAAAAAAACAAAAGAAAGAGAAGAAAAACGGAGTACTCTTTATAGCTCATAGAACAGCCGCAAACTACAAACACATGTTTGTCGCATATTTTTGCGGCCTTTTGCTGCGTTTTTCTTGCAGCCTTAATAGATCAACAGTGTGAATGAGTGAATTCCGTGTAGATTAAATGCGTTTGATGAAATGTACTCAACACTTACACATATTCTCTACGATTTGTAATGTCTTCGGTTTAGATTAAAAAAATATTTCAACAACTTTTTTGCAGATAAACAAAGGAAAAGATTTTTTCTTTGCTTATCTGCTAACAGGCATACAAATCAAGTGCTTATGTATTTCGTTTAAGTCCGCATTGAAATTAACTGCAAATATTTTTGGTTGCATAACATTTATTATTATTATTATTATTATTATTATTATTATTATTATTATTATTATTATTATTATTATTATTATTATTATTATTATTATTATTATTATTATTATCATTATTATTATTATTATAAATAACGTTTTTTGTTTTATTTTTAGCTTCTTCTTCTATTATTTCTTCTTCACTTAATTGTATACAACACAGTTGGTTAATTAAAAATAATTTTTTTTTTTTTTTACATATTGCTAGAAAGGCATATATGTACACATATAAATAAGTATTATAAATAAATAGACATATATATATATATATATATATATATATATATATATATGTTTACATATCCGTAGGCTTGTTTACCTATGTATAAACGCACACGTTGAACTCTTTCTTTGATGCACTCTGCTGCCATAAATAATAAAACAACAACAATAATTTATGCAAACATTTGTGGCATTAACTGCAACTTCTTGCTTGTATTCATTGGTTAATTTATTTACGGTTGTAATGTAAAAAATGCAACTCAGTGGATTTGTGTTGTGATTTTTATTTATTTATTTATTTATTATTTTTATTATTATTATTTTTTTATTTTTATTTTTATTTTTATTTTTTTTTTTTTTGTTGTTAATTAGTTACTAATTAAACGTATAACAACCTACAGCTGAAAAGCTGTAAAATATTACGAGCTTTCTGGGTACAAATACTTCAGATTAATGTTTATTCGTCATTACGAGAATATAATATAATCACTTGCCGGCCTCAACAGCTGGTACTAAAATCAATAAAAATTGATTAATGATTTCGTATAAATTTGTGCAAAAGTTTACTCAGTCTTGAAATGCAATTTTGAACACAGATTGACTTCTATTCACTCTTGCGATTGTGTAAATTTTTCGTCACGGATTATCTCTCTCACAAGCCAAATAACTCCGAAATAATATAATTTTTCCTTTTTTTCCTAGATTTTCATTAAGCAATGTTTATATATTACTGGCTAGGCTGGACTCGTTAGTTAATTAAAGCTCAAAATTAAAATCGCGTACACCTTGCATTCTTGACTACCGTTCGCCTTGGTTGCTTTCCTTTTTCAACCATTTTCGGTAGCCTGAAAAATCTCAAGAGCTTTCGATCGGGCATAAATTCCGAGAATTTCTACCGTCCTCTTCCTAAGAAACTCACTCAGTATCCAGAGATTAATGCAAACCCTTGCATTTGAACAGCATCTTCATGCATCTGGGTTTTTATCATAAAAGATTTAAAGGTGAAATCGAATAAGTCAATAAATCGAAAAATGGAAAAACGTATGCTAACCGAGAGACCATTGTCTTCGATTGAAAATAGAACGATCCTTGAAACTTTGTTTCGTAAGTAGTTAGGTTTTTAAAATGCAAACCGTATTCCCCGAGCAAACTCGGTCGAAGTAAGGCTTTTATTAACTTTAAATAAACGGAACATAACTTCAACATTTTCATTTCATTAATCAACGTTTGCTAAATAATTTAGTCTTAAAATTTATTCAATTATAGGTTACCTTGATGGCAGCCTTCCGATGCTAACCACAGATTCTCGTCACATTTTGCTTTAAATTTTCGTAGATAATCGAAAAAGAAGAACTTGTAAAGATGTCTTCAATTTTACCACTTCTCACTCACCTCTGCGTTAGTGTGCAGGCAATGGAATGAAAGAGCTAAAAAGCAAAAGTCGCACCAAAAAGGCAACGATGCAAACACCAGCCGGCCGTAAATCAATAAAAAATGTGAATAATTTAACTTTTAATGGCAGTTAAAGTCAACGCACCATCACTCGTGTAAATGATTTACAAACATTTTCTTGAAATTTTTTCCTTAATTAAGTAACACTTTAAATACTTTACAAAAATAAAAAAAAGACGCTTTAAGCCAAATTATGTTGGAATACTTTTGTTTGGTGTGTCTAGCAGATCGACTACGAAAGGCTTGGTCGGTCGATCGCGATTAGCTGGGAATAATTTTGAAGATGGGCACTGAAGCGAAATAATTTATGGTTCAATTCAAGTACTTATAGGAGTCATGATAGTTTCAAGGCGTGAACGCTTTTCTTTCTCCCTCGCTTCGCTTATCAATATTTATAATAAATGAAATGAACGCGATATAAGTCCTTAAGAAAACAAATCGGCTTTTGATATAGATTTTCCGTTAACTCAAAATTGTGTCACAAATGAAGCCAAGCGTACCGAAAACCATTAATTTGATCACATGGTCTACATCCATACCACACTATACTAGAATGGATAGGCAAAAGCTAGATTTGAAAACAATATTTTGTTTGCTTTATATATATCACGGTGGGATTGGACCCGACTTCAAAGATAAGAAAATCAATTTTTATAAATAAATTATATAAATACTTCGACAAAATGGAATTATAGGCTTTTTTTCGCCGAGTGGCGTAATGTTTTTTTGTTTAATTATAAGGACGCTTTTGTAAATGCAAAATGAACATTTCTAAGATTGCTTTGGGAAAAAGTATTGAGATAATTTTGTTGCAAAAAATGACGAGAGGTGAAGTTTGATAATATCCGTTACGTATTTAAATGAAGCTTATTTTGAATAAAAGAAAAATTTAATGAAAAAAGTGTCAATACTTTTTCGCCAAATTACTTACTACAAAGTTTACTTTTATTAATATTTCTCAAAAATCAATGTCATATTAACAAATAATAATTATTTACTGGCGTGAAATCAGCCCACTGTGCGATTGGATCGCGTCTCTGCTAAGCCAATTGATAATTGAACGATATTGAAAGAATAAAAATGCATGAGGGAAACTAGACAAAAATAGAAAATAAAGCATGAAATCAAACATGATGTTATAAAAAATTAAAAAAAAAAAATTTATTGCTAATAATTATCATGTAGTGTATGTATATAATTGATGAAAACTTGTAATCCACAAAGTGTTTTCTAAATATTTTTAACGAATTTGATCAGCTGCAGATTTTTCACATGTTTTTAAGGACACAATATATGCCCGATATGCACTCCCCATATATATGGGACATAAGATTAATTATAAGAATTTTTATCAAAGTGATGTTGGCCCACCAATCCAACCTACATTTGTTTATTTACCGTAACATCTACCTTTACAAAGACCTTTATATTTACTTTTTAACCTACAGTATACTATTAGCAAAATAAATGGGGTGGTATTCACTTTGGTGAATCGAAAAAGTTGTTCCACTATGCGGTTACGATCTTTGACTATTGGCATCGTTATGCCCTTTTTCGTTTTAACATTTGCCTCAGATATCTCTATTTGATTATTGATATTAGACTGACTATACGACTGAATGCACAAGTCCTGATCGAACGATCGTTACTCGCTCTACATCATTAAAGAACTAAGAAAGGTGTAAACACCGATTACCGATGCCAATCAAACGAAAACAAGAGTAAAAATGAAAAATGACAAATTTACTAAACGAAAGATCGGACATCGCTAAACTAACTCTAGGACGTGTAAGGAGCTCTTTCCGATATTGCATACGAAGTAACCAAATTAATCTAACTTTACTGTATAGCGAGTAGTAAGTAAAAGTAAGAAGATGGATGTGAATGAAGCAAACAAGTATTCATTACCTTTAGTTTCGAAAAAGAAAGGCATGTGGAATGTTTCGCAATGCTTATTGGACAACCTAAGTTGTGTAGACATTTTGAGACCGTTTATTATTGCTTAATGATCAGTTAAATTTCTAGTCAATTAGTTTAAGGTTTGGTAAAATTTAATAATAAAAGAAAACGGAAAGTTATCCTTTGTAATGGACATAAATAATTCAATTATTAAATATTTGAATCCTTTGCCCTTCAAAATAACAAATAAATAAAATATTGCACAAATTTAAATGATAGCAGAGTTGAGGCGAGTGCATGTGCATGTGTATGTGCATGTGCATGTGCATGTACTTATGCTTATGCAATAGTTAAGTTGATGGACACGATATGCATGAGTTGTCTCATTTTTCTTTGCCCCCTTACCGTTTGATAAAGAAAATATGCAAATAATCCTTTCAATTGGTGTATTGTCAATGACAATAACAACTGACTGTCAGAAATTGTAATATAATGAAATAATTATAATTGTTTGTCAACATACGTTTAACTCTTGCGGTTTGCATATTATTGCGCCACATACATGCCACTCGTTCGTCGGCTCGTTGGCTCTCTCTCTCTCTCACTCTGTCGCTCTTATTACACCATACAACTTTGCCACTGTCAATGATTGCACAAATGTAAAGTTTAGCATGAATTGCATGTTGCACAAATATATGTGCATATGTACCGTTGCTTAGCGCGCGCGCATATATATATATGTTTGTTTGTTTGTTTATGTGCATACAGATAGGCTTGCATAAATATATAGCACAAAGAGACCCTTTTCCTTTTCAAATGTGTGGCAGTTTACGTATGCACACGCCAATATAATTTTGCGTACGTTCAAGCGTTTAGCATATTAGTTACGTTATAGCATTCATTACCCAATTCCCCATATACGTAATAGAAATATACATATGTGAAAATTCGATAAACATAACTCCGCTTTTAATCGCCTACCTTCTCCTCTCGTCTCTTCTCTTCTCTTCACCTATGGACACATGTTTTTTTTTGTATATATTCCGATATATAATTCGTTAAAAAGATAGAGCAGAAGCTCTCCTTTACCCATATCGGCCACTGAAGATTCCATTACGGGATTTAAAAGTATTCAAATAGATATAATAGAATATTTATATATATATTCAAGATTCAATGGAATGATCTGAGAAGGTAGTCGGGAGTCGGGAAGAAGTTCGAAGAATTCAATTCAAATTTCGAAAGGATTTGCATTTTCTGGCAAGCGTTCACTGCCTATTTTGTTCGTTTATAAAGTGCTTGTCTGTCGTATTTATGATTCCTTTTTAACTTCTTAGGGTTGATATTCATTTATTTATATATAGTTTTTTGTTTTTAAAGGAAAAACAGTTTTGCACAATTGCACAAATTGATACAAATTTTTTATAAACATTTTTCGATTTTTTTCCCAATCATCTGTTGTCGATTTTTAATAAAACGTTTAAAATTACGTTTTTTATTTTTGTTGTTTGGTTAAAACAAAAAACGTAATTGAATAGTATTAGCGTCTTTAATGTAATAAAATGTTTTAAGAGAAGACATTAACGACGTTCAATTTATTTATTTATTTATTTTTGTTGTTGTTGTTTTGTTTTCTTTTTTATTAGACGAAATGCAAAGACAAGAATAGTTCGCAAGAAATATAGTAAAAGAAATCGCACCTGTTCTTATCCACGTGCAATGGCTTCTACTTTAAGGTAGGTTTTGTTTTTCCAGCTCTCCTCTAAAACGTTGTCGCCCTCTTACTGAATAATATATGAAAGAAATAAAATGAAGTATGGTTTCTTTACGAACTGACATATGTATGCACAGTATGTACAGTAGATCTTCCTTTAATACGCCGACTATTTCCGTTTAATATGAATCCGTGTTCTGCGAGTCGCTTACATTGCGAAACATTCATGATTACCGTTCACAGTCCAAAGTGATTAACTTACTTCTTACATTTAAAATAAAGTTCTTTAATAACCCGAACCTGAGATCTAAGACACTGCAAGACAACAACAATGCGAAGGGTAAAGTGGGAGAGAGAGAGAGATAGAGAAATGTATAAAAACGTATTACATATTTGCCTTCTCTCTATCAGCCCATTACGGTATGCCATAAGAAACCCCAGTCGCAGTTTTCTTGCCTTGTTATGCGCATCCGTCCAGTGGAAGGCTACATTGCCTTCAGTATGGCATCTAACTTCTTCAGCGAGTTTCTCGTCAGACCTTCAATTCAATTCATATATCTTTTCTGGACGACATATAGAATGTTTCTACGATCAGATTGTTCGAGTGTGCGGTGCTAAGCTCTTGCTCAACAAGATCCACAGAATTATTGAAAAGGTTAGCAATGGATCTAAACAGCAGCTTTTGCTCTTGACATGACTCTTCAAGATCCTTAGAATAACTTTCAAATGAGACTTTCTCGATTTTCTCGCTCGTAAGCTAACCTAAGGGGACTAGCTACACACGCTGCAATTTACACACCGATGTTTTGGAGACACAAACTATTCGTCAGCAACTTCAGCGTTACTAGACACGAAATTTTATTTAAAATGTGCATCTTAAGTGTAAATTCTTTGCTTAACTGTGACGCAGGGATAGTGCACTTAGTAGGATTGTCTTTCAAAACATCAGCTTTTCACGCACATACAGCGAGGATAGCTTTTGCTCAGGTTCTTAAACTTATTTTTTCTGGATATTGCCCGCAGACGCGTATGTTGGTCAACAGAGCCTTGGAAATCAATATATTGTTATGGCGAAATATACGGCTACATGCAGCTGGGAATATATATATAACGAATCCAAAATTCATATTTTTCAAGAAATTTTTGAGATTCAGATGGAGCGAAAGAGATGACTAATCTGACTATAATGTTGTGGCCCAGCCTTTTATGCCCGTCCATCGTGACCATCTTAAGAGAAACTGGAAAAGAAAAAAAAGAGACAAATTGGGATACTTTATAATATTGGGTGGGCGAGGATGTTGTTTTCGATTTTTGTTCTGTTGACTGTTTCAGGTTAACCGATGGAGTATAAATGGAAATTTTTATCATTCTATAGGTTTTGACTAATGAGTAACGAGAATAAGATCCAATTTCATTCGTTTCGAAATTAGAGGCCGCCTCGGTTTGCATTGGGCTGTAAGCCGGTCCTTTGACCGAATTCGATCATTTTCAATACCAATTTACGTGCAAGGATCCTTCTTCCGGATGTTGAAGATGTTGCGGCAAAATGAATGTTTACATACACCAGCTTTATCTTTATCGTAACCGTCAACCCCCCGTCGACATTTCGATATTCTTGTTCGGGGGTAGGTGGTGTAAGTCGAATTGTATAATGAACATATTAGCATTTCGCTGACTGTTTCCTCTATTAATACGAGCGTAATGATTAATTTAATGTAGCTTTGGCTTCGTTGGGTGGTTGTAAGAGCATTTTCTTTTTGTTTTGTTGTCTTTAACTATATTCTTAGCTCGAGTTTGTGTTAATTAAATTAAAGCGTGGTTATGTATATCTTTTGTCTCCATTCTATTTATTCAAAACAATAGAGCAACAATGAGAGCTTCTAACAATACTGGGCATACAAGCGCGTTCAACGCGACAACAGTAATTAACTTCTTTCGTAAAAGATTTCTATGAAATTGAAACTAATTAGTTGAAGAATTGTTGTCATCTGCTAAACAGTTCTTCTTTTCTTTATAAAGTGGATCGTAGTGAGTCGCAGTAGCGTAGACACGCGAAGAATAGTGCGAGATAAATTGGTTGTTTTTTGTGTTTTTGGCTTTTTCTTTTTTCACTAAGCTGTGAAAGCATTTGCCAGGTAATCTAATGTTTAGATAAGAAAAAATAAAAAGTTTTTTTTTTTTTCTAATTATGCTTAGAGCATTCGCGCCGGAATGCGCGAATGCACTTATGAAAGTATTCTGCCTCGATTGCTATAAACAATTCTCATTGTCACTAATACTGTATTCCACTGTATATGCAGCATAAATAAGTAAAATGTAAAAGGAGCCAAATGAAGAGAAAATTCCCGAAATATCGCAAAATTTGCACAAATTACTGGAATTCCATGGATATGATCGACAAATTATTACAATTTGCTCGACAGAGCACAACAGAGCAAGTAGTACACTAGAAGTCTTGCAAAGCAAAACAATTGAATGTTTTTCATTTAGGTCTCAATTAAAGGGAAATATTTCATCAACTGAATTATTTTCTATTTATGGTCTCATAATTTATAGTAATCAGTATACTATCAGTAATGAGATGAGAAATGGTGTACTTGATATACCGTCTCTGTGTATATACGTATATGAATTGTTGGTGTTCCCAATACCAATGACATGATTTACAGGCTATGGGATATTGAATTAAGTGTCGATTTAAGCGTAATTCCTCTCGTATTCTTAGATAACTAGGACCTATAAAGTGATACAAATGAAAATTGAATCGTTATATATGCTTAAGTCAAAGGCGCTAAAAACTGCTCTGAATCGCTCAATAAAAGATATGAAATTTTCACTTACATTACAAACATCTATTGCAGATATATATATACATTGGTTTACCTTACAGTGGTAGCTGAAGTATTTTTTATACTGAACATGATATTTTATGTAATTTAATATGTTCGTGAAAATTTGGGTATGACATTGAACTGAATTTGAGTTAATTATCTCCAAAAAAAAAAAAAAAAGGAAATTATTTTTCGGTTGTGATGCACACAAAATAATTTAGAATATCAGCAAAAAACAATGCAAAACCAGAAACCCTACAATTGTTTTATTTATTTATTTATTTATCTTTTTTTTGTTTTAAGTTTATTTTCAATTGAACTGGTAATTTGAGTCCAACTGAAAAATAAAAGAGAAAAAGCTTATATAAGAATAAACAATGTATATATTTATGTTTGTACCCCTATATGTATGTATTAATAATTACATATACATATAGACATATATACATATAGGCATGCGTATAAAGCCCTTGTGGGTCGTGAATGCATACATACGTTCCAAATCAACTGTAGCGGTGAAGCGATGTACATAGCGTCTAAAGATGAGAGTGTATTAACTGGAACATGCAGCTGATAACGCATGCAGAATACGAAGTGAAGATTGCGCAACAGACTCGCAAGCTTACAACCCCACACAATTTCGTGTGTCTATATTATATTTTATGCTATCATACAACAGATAACAATTTGAAATTCCTATAGGATGTTTTCGCTTGGACGCGTACTACTTGTGATTATCAAAAAAAAAAAAAAAAAAAAAATTCCACAATTTTGAAATCTAATTTCATATATCGCCCTAAGGCGAATACATAACATGTCTTTCGATAAGCCCGCCCGTCATAAGCAAAGCTCGCTTATATTTTAACAAGTTAGTTAAGCTTGTTTGGACAAGCCTATCGGTCATCAGTCAGAGTAGTGCTTAACTTTTATATGAGTAGTTTTATATGTTTTTGCGACTTGTAAGAGTGAGCGATCATCGCATCATCAGCTGATAAATTCTTTCGTTACTTTTGCTTTGTGTGGCCTTCAAAGTAAAATACTGTTTTTTTATTTTTTTATTTATTTTTTTTTTATTTTTTTTTTTTATTATGTATTTCAAGTATTTATGCTTTTCTTTGTTTTTTTGGTCTCACACTTTAATGATTAAAAATTATTTTTCACTGTCTGTTTTTTGTTTTCTATTTTCTCAACCTAATCATTTTAAGATAACAACTTTTTCCTACATAATTTAATTATAGCTTTGTATAAGTATTTCTAATTTATACGCGATAATCGAGAAAAAAAAAACAACTTTTTTCTTTTTAATTTTTGGTTGTAGAATAGTTGTTGTGCTTAGTAGTTTAGATGGTTCTATAATTTTTCAAAATTTTCAAAACTTGACATTTTCTAATTATATAACATTTATCATCAATTATAACAGACACGCAAGCTGGTTTTCGGTCTATGCTTGTTTTTTCTTTCCGTTTTTTCTTTTTCCTTCTATTTTACGTTCACCTTTCCTCGGTATGTCAAGTTTGTTATTTCGATTGCGATTCTCAAATAATCGCTTGGCCAATGATTAAGGAAAACGTATATCATATAAAAATCTTTTACTTTTCCAAAGAAAAAAAGAAAAACTTATTTCCGGCAATTTCAGTGTCTTCGAATACTTGTTATATGGGTATATGCAAAATATATATATAAGTCATTGGGGATCGGAATTGCATGGTATGTAAATATCGTCAACAATTATTGATCAATTGATCTGCAAAGTTTGTAAGCGCAACTACCAAAATTTTTCGAGTTAGTTGTACAATCCCAGGCTGCCTGCACACATCAAACATTTATGTTTGGGAATGCTGTCAAGTGCAATGTCAATCGTTATATGACGCGATATAACCAGTTTACAATCAAAGAGACCCATGCCTTTGACTTTCTAATTTCTTGTCTTGTCTCTAAGCTGAGGGTTATTTTATGATTATTATATAATATATAGGAGATAGAGAGAAAGAGAGAGAGAGAGAGAGAGAGATCCAGAGACGAGAAAACAACTGTTTTTTTTTTTTTTGCTTCCAATTTAGTTTACATAAATAAATTCGCTTTCCTTTTTCAACCCGTTCAGTACAATGACACTTGAATTGGAGGAATTCAGAAAAGTTTTCAATGAATATCCAGGAATACAAATCGATCCCTAGAGAACGCTTGAAACTTATTTGATTGTCATTATTTAATATTCAGTTGGTATTGATATGCTGGTCTGGTTTGAACTGAACTGAACGGAATTGGTCTTTGAAACTGAAATACGAAGGCTAAGAATTGTCAAAGTCTTGGCGCACAAATCAATTAAAATAATAAATTTCAATATTCTATTATATAACGTAAGATAAACGTGGGCGATTTTGCCATTTATGTGCAGAAACTATCGGATAACATATAGAATATAAATGGAGACATTTATCGTTGCATCTGTTGTAGACTATGAGTGATGAGGAAGGAACGCAATCTTTTTCGATTTCGAGAGCAAAAAAGTTCTCAGTTTAAATTATGCTGTGAACGTGTGTTTTAACCAGTTTGGCTCATGCTCAATGCCAAGCTGCGTGCAAGAACTTCACGTTCTTCAAGGGCTTTGGAAGTCTCGTTCTGGGCGATGCCAGCGTGTTCCTAAGATGAACATGACCCTTAACTCCGATGATGGTTATAAGAGTGGGTATTAAAAACACCAAACTATTATCGATTACAGTATAAACAACAACGTTGCCAGCTAACACGCAGATTGGCACTTTTGAACTAAGATTCTTTCCACTTTCTTTCATAATTTTTGCTTTCTTCATTTCCTATTTTATATTAAATTTATTAATGCATTTTGACAAAGATTCGAGAGCAATGGGATTTTAAATTAATTTAACATTTCTCGATCCATGAACTTGTGCGTCCGTCTCTATGTTTATTTGCATTGAATCGTTTCGTGTTTGTTTTATTAAAACTTTTTAACTGGGCCGCAGGGACTGAAATCGGAAAGTAGGAGAACTTCGTATACACATTTCCGTATCGGTTGTATAGACAAACTTTGAAGTTGTTCGTCCGAGAAAGGAGCGCAACAAATACTGCTTTTATTGATAATTATCCGAACTCATCGAGTTAGTCGATCGCTTGGAAAGGATCGCAAAGGGTTGTCAAAGTAATATTTAGTGACGGGAAGATCACGATTACTTGTTGGAAACAAGACTTGATGGTGTTGACTTAATGCCGTTCTTAACGAAA
The DNA here is from genome assembly GCA_000688735.1 of Glossina austeni. Classification (NCBI taxonomy): domain Eukaryota; kingdom Metazoa; phylum Arthropoda; class Insecta; order Diptera; family Glossinidae; genus Glossina; species Glossina austeni. Next base: position 1,108,211 of record KK502442.1, read on the forward strand.
CGAACGCATATGTCGGGTATCCAAAATTCGGTCCAAGGTCACTACAACCTTTTAACGCTTGGCTTTTTTCGTTGTCAATTGTGATTATTTCAATTTGTGGTGATGTGAATTTCTATAATTCTCGTTATATCCAGTGGCAGAAATTTATTACGGTGCAACCGTAGAACAGGAAAAGAAAAGGAAAATAGAAACGTACCTAAATAGCTGAAAAATTATTGAGAGAGAGAGAGAGAGAGAGAGAGGGAGAGAGAAAAGTACTCATCAAATGTCATTTTTATGACATTTTCGTGTCAAATGACAAGTTTTTTTTTGTTCCATGTTTTTGCTTTTCTTTTTATATCATCGTGTGTGTGTGTGTGTGTGTGTGTGTGTGTGTGTGTGTGTGTGTGTGCACCTATAACCTATCTCTACACTAGAGACAAGCAAATGACAAGGGTCGCTTTCTAAATAAATTCGTAAAAGAAGTACAACTTACCGTTCGTGGAAATGTCAATTTGAAAACACAACATTCATAGATCTGCAAGTGGGGAGAAGAAGATAAGAAAATGAGTTCATTAGTTTGGCTTGATAGAAATCAACGTTTAAGACTAAAACTGCAAACTGCTCTATGTAAAGCGTAAAAGGTAAATTTCCCTCTATATATTATTTGAATGTTTGAATGTGTGTATGGCTTTTTGCCTTTGCTTGAAAATCAAATGTGTTAATGCACGATTACGCGCCAGAAACTATAGGCGAATGGCATTTTGCAGAGCCATGACATGATGCGAAACAAAGCAATTAATAGGCAAGCATTGCAGCAGACAATACTTCATCTTTTTAATTAGCTTAGTACGCTATTCTGAACTTGTTTATTTTTTTTTTTTGTTTTGTTTCTCTCTTCAACTTTTGTATGCCCAAAGAAATTAAGCCAAGCAAAGCATTCTCAAAAAAAAGAAAAAATAACGTTCAATTAAACATGCGTTCTATGCATTCGGATGGCGACTTTTGAAAGCCCGTCACTTTCGAAATACATACATATATATACACATATATATGTATATATATATATGAAATATATATATGAAAATTTCAAAGCGTTTTTTAAGTATTAGTTGCTCGATCTAGAACTATTTACATTAATTGGTCGCAATCGAAAGTCGCGGCAAATTTCTCCGTAATCATTGATAACAGTTTTCTAACATCAGCTGCGAGTTAGAGATTTTGCAATTTTTTCTCAAAAATTGAAAGCGTAAGCTCCGCCGCATCTATTCGCAAATTTGATCTGCGGATTTTGGTTAAAGTTGTTTGTACTCAGTTCGGATAGTTACGAACTCAATGAATAGCACTCGTGCAATTCACACGGAACACGGACTTCAATAGAATAGAATAGAGAGGAATTTCATTCCTTTACTTGTCTTTCGATTATTGTTACTTTCACTTAACATTATTTGTTTTTGTCTCATTTCTTGGATAATCTAATGGATTTTGTATATAATCTAATGTAATAAATATAAAAAAGTTGACCTGTGACGTAGGTACATAGGTTTTCCACCGGTGCTTGAGGAAAGCTTCGTTAAATTGCAGGCATCAACTGTTATCTGTCTTCTACACATTGTGAAGCTCGGACATGGGACAGACGTAGACAAACGTAGCTAAATCAACTATTTCCGAGAAAGTTACAAGACCTCTCTCTATATCTTTTTATCTCCTGGCGGATCTTCGATGCCCATCACAATAAACACAATAAAGAAGCCAAAATTATGCCGGTTACCATTACCTGTATTCTTGTATGCGTGCCTATGTATGTATGCATGAATGCTCTCTGCTTTTTTTTGTGCTATGCAAATTGATGGTGGAGATCTTTAAGGGTAGCATTGGTCGCTAGCAGTGCTTCCGTAGCATGCAAGTTGGCATGACGCTTAGCTACTAAACCAATACTACCCGTACATGGACTTCATCTGCGATCCGTTAGGTACTATTTACCGTGGTCCGTTTGTTATAAATTCGCTGCTTTTGGTGGAACATTTTTGAGTTCCTCCCCTACTACTCACCACCCGCTGCCTTTCTAAGCGTCACACTTCATGGACGACCTTCGTCACATGGCCACTTGCAGCGCCCCAAAGCTCGGTACTGCCAATCGTATTATGAGGTCTACCGCTCGGTCTGTTTTGTGTGTGTAGTTATGTGTGTATGTTTGCTGATGTGTTTGTGGCAACATTTAGATGAATATGATGTTATAGTTTGTGAATGGGTGTCTTTTACGCTGCCGATCATATTTATTTGCAAAAGACCAATGAACGATTTACGTCAATCACGTCTCTCTTAACTTTTGCAATTTTTGTGAATCGATTTTTTGTTGATCGATAAATGCCTGGCGGCCAAACGATTCGGAATCTTCACGCAACTAATCAACATTACGAACTTCTCGATGCTTATTTTAAACGTAAGAAATTGTGTGATAAAACTGTGCTACAGCCACCGAGCCGAACGCTGTTTCAGCTCTTTCTCCCTTCAAGTCCAGGCTAGATGATAGCCGACCAAACACAAACAGTATATATAACAGTTATCAAAATGTTCTCTTTTTTTTTTTTTTTTGCTTTAATGACTTTCCGTAGAAATTTTTATTATTTTGTTAATAAAAAATTACTTCCTTCCGTGCATGTATCGCTTTATTTAGCACATTGTCTTTAATTATGTGAAAATTGTGTTGCGTTAGCAGTTGTTTTTGCAATTTTCACAAAATTATTATTTAATTTGTTTATAACTATGCCAGGAATTACAGAAGGAGATGAATTTTAATGTATTAAGGAATTGTTTAAATGATCACAAATGAAAACATTATTGATTTCTTCATCGGTCCCCTATAACTTAATGTGAGTCATTTGCAAATGAGAACAGAAGCAACTTGTTGCCGGGTTTCCCCTAAACTATTTAAAAGCCTTTCAAAGAGTGCAAAAAAAAAAAAAAGAAAAAGAAAAGAAAACACCGAGAAACTGAAGACAAAAAACAACTACGACTTCCACGAATCTTAAGTACGCTTCACTTAATGTTTGCATGCAAAAATTTTGGCTTTTTCTTCTTTACTTTTCTCTTTTTCAAATTGTGTTGTTCTAGATGAGCTTGCAAGTAGAATAATTTATTTATTTTTTTATTTTAAATAAATTTAAGCAAATTCACTAAAATTGTATGTTTTAAATCGAAGGTTGCATATCGCAATTTCTATAACGATCGAAAGTGTATCAACACCAGAGGCAGACGATGCGTTTCTCAATTTCTTTCTTAAATGAAATTTCGACATACACAGTTTGGCCAATCGCCAACGGAATAACAAACTTAGCATACTTTCAAGCGTTTCATTGCTTGGTGACTTTGAAAACAAGAAAATGAAAACAGTCATCATTTGCATTGTCGGAATGAAATTGGCAAACACTGCAATTGATACTTTTTGTTATTGCCAGCAACCCCTCGCAAAATACAATACACAATACGTAGTTATATATATATATATATATATA
>KK502442.1:1126913-1179349 GCA_000688735.1 Glossina austeni
ATGCTCGTGCAGTTTAGACAAAGTGTACAGTACAGTGTAGTGTGCGCTTTAATTAAAGTAGATGTAGTTTTTTTTTTTAATTTCTTTTTTTTTTTGTTTACTTGCTTGTATTAATATTCTTGTTTGCAGCGTCTATTGAAATTCACTGAAAACAGAAACCATTATTAGGTCATTCTAAAAATAAACAAAAGAAAAAAAGTAAAAAAAAAGAAAAAAAAAAAAAAAAAAGATGATATTTAATGCCATTAAGATAAGAAATGCATTTTGAATTTTTAAAGGTCATTTTTATTACGAACAAATAGCTGCACCCGGAGTCTTTTCAGGCGACTTGTGTAGGGATGAATAATTAAAAATAATTAATATATTCACTTAGAGTAAATTCACAAAAACTGTTATAAGAATCAAGGATGCAACACAGTTAAGCGCTTACGCAATCGCACTACAAGGTTTGTTCGTTCATATTAGGAAATCGATAATCATATAGAAAACGCAATTTTGTCTGAGCATCGTAAACAAAATAATTTGATTTTTATTATTATAGGATATGCTAGGATATTGGATGAACATAAATGTCTTATTGCTTATGGGGACTGGCGAGGATTTTGTATTATCTGTAAATGCGCACCACACACACATACACACACACACACATTTTGTCCAAAACAAATCTTTGTAAATGTCACTTCTGTTTGTCCATTCCATCCCCGGGTGCCTTACCCACAGAAAGGCAGAGGTTTTAGATAGTGCCTCGCCCTCACCAGAGGGGAGATGCGACCATAACGTATCTCGTCTGGTACTCGAAGACCTAATCTTCCTCATGGCAGCGTGTGCGCCGACTTCGGCACCGTATGTTGCGAGGATTATTAGCCTCGGGGTGTTCGAGTGTTTCACACTCCGTGTGCCATCGGGCACCGTGGGGTTAAACCTTCACGGTAGTGTACCCACGTTAAACCCTCAGAGACATCTGTCCATTCCATCCATTGGTTAACATCTGTTGCATTGTTGAACTCTACAAGGATGAAAAATTTCGAAGTTACATTTGCAACGAGTTCCGAGCGTTCGCGGTAGAATTGTGTGTGTATTGTGTCTCCGCGACTTATTAATTGCGTCTTAAGGGCTCAAAAACAAGGATATATTTCAAGTACCGTCTGCTACTGAATCTATTTACCCGTGTCCGCTATTCGCCTCTGTCTGCATCATACATACATGCATACATATATTTCCAAGTCCCAAAACTAAGTCTTCAAGGAGAGTAAATGGGAATAATTGCCGTTCGCAAGCTACTAATTTGTAATTATTGTTGGATAGCTTTTTACTGGGTTCGTCGTGAAAACGATCCGCTTGAACAAAATTTGAAAAAAAATGTTTTTTTTTGTTTATATATTGATTTTTTACTTTATATTATAGATGACCGTCTAAGTAACCGAGATGGTAAAAACCGCGACGACCGAGTCGGTGTGGGCGGATTCAAATCCCAAGTGCGGTAAAGTTTTCTTTGGTCCTAACTATATGAGGTGCGCAGTCGGTAAAGCCGATTGGTCAAGTACCAACTAGGCTACGGCCACCACCTTCCAATTTCTTTCTCTTTCTGAGCGTCACCGGGTTACACGAATAGGGCACACATCCCTTCAGTGATTGCGCATAATAAAAAGAAAAAAAATTAACACTTTAGTTACGTTAATCTCCGGTGTCCCGTACGTAGAGAGCACTAACATATAGGGTTGTGTTTTCGTCGTGTTTACTTGCAAAGGCTTTGAGTTCTCGTCTTTTCCAAGCAGGGAAAAAAACTTGCAATGCTTTTCCCAAAGAGCTGATGAGACTCAGGGGAAAGTTATACGAATGCTTACTATATACCCGCGCGCCAATACTTGAATCCATTTAGAATTTGATACCGGTTAAGACTAGATAGGCTCTGAAGCGACCATCTGAATACTGCAGTACTGGGTGCAATATATAGTTAGTTGTCGAGGAAGTTTTTATCAACACTGAGTTTTCTTATTTCATTTTCGTGATTTTAAAAAAGGAAACAACCCGTTAGATGGAAGCAAATCGATTTCAGTTCTCAGGTCTTCCATAATTCCTAAGGTGACGTTTCATTACGTACAGCTTATAGTTCTTATTTGGTGGTGGCTGCAGAAATTTAAATCAATTTAAAAAAAAAAAATTGTTTTGGTTTTTAATTTAAAAAAAAAAAACAAAAAACAAGGAAACAAACAAAAAAAATCTGCATGAAGTGGAATCATTTTTCAATTTACTGACCAGGTGTTATATTAATTTCTTATTTATTTATTTATTTATTTATTCTTTTTTGTTTTCGAACAACTTTATAAAAATCCTTTTGAAAACCGTCATTAGTGAATGAATGAACATTAAGTAAGTATACGACAGCGAAATTTGGACAATACATTAGGGAGGGAGAGCTAAACAAAATTGTTTTCGTTCTTGAATAAGAAAGCAAAGAAGCCATTCTAATTATATGTAAACCTTTTTTGACCCTAATACTTTATAGGATTCTCTTTTTAAATGACCCATCTAGCGATAAAGGTCAGCTGCAAGCAATTTTTTATTTCATATTATTTTCGGCTTTTAAATTCGTCTTCTTTCTCTAATCCATTAAAATGTAAATTAAATGTTTTTAGAAAGGGATGAATTTGATAAACAAGGGTTGTCTATATACCATAGTTAACATAACAAAAGGAGAAATTAGGCAGTGAGCAGTTTGAGAAAAAAAGGAAAACGACATTAATTGATAACAACGCCGCCAACCGTTAAAGGCCAAGACATCAATATAACTCAATACGTCTTATGTAGCATCTAGATTTTAATCTTATCCAAGTTCCATTCCATTCCAAATGAAGAGCATAAATACGTTACTAATATAATAGGTTGGCGCAAAAGTTCTATCGTATTTTAAATAAACACAAATAGCTATTATTCACCGGCCATAAAAATGCCGTATTTGGCATAACCTAAGCGACTCGTATAACGCCGGATTTATATAACACGGAGCGTGTTCAGCAAGGCATAGATGGATCTGTTGTATGTTTGAAAAAAATTTTTATTTCTAATAGCATAGCAAAATAGTATTTTGGTGTGCAATGTTTGAATGAAACGGGACAATGTTTTGAAATCCCTCTTAATCGAAAGTTCTTACTAAAAATAATCTCTGATACGGCCTCAAGTGCTAGTAACGCTAGAAAACGAATACCAAATAGTGTTATGATATGTAAATGTGCGGGTTGGACTACACAGATGTATTTTTCAGAAGCCTTCACTTCCTTCGCTATGGACTCCCAACCCATTTAAAGGCTCTCACGAGTCTCAGGTAAGTATTTACCTGGTGGTATGCACACGGTCCAAAATGCCATCTGCGAAGAATGAATTTGAGCCAATTTTTTAATAGATCAACAGCGCGTGATGAAAATTGTATGCGAAAAAGATTGTAGTCGAGAGTGCACAAGGCTACACACGCAATTGCTCATATTGCCGCAGCTATTGCGAGTGCTTAGTCGGTATGAGCATAGCATCCATTGATTGCACACACACCCATTAGGCTGCGGCCACTTATTGACTTATTCACTTCTTTCTAAGCGTCGCCGCGTTACACGAACAGCGGACATCCCTTGAGCGATTAGTCATATTAAAAGAAAAAAGTAATAATTGCTCGAATTTAAATAAAAGCAAACGTTCAAAATTCAATGTTACAACAAAAGTTGTCTTAATGAAATCTAAAATTTTTGCATAATTGTCCCCTCAATAGAATCGAAGCGAAATAAAAACAACTATGACTCATTTCTATGGCTATTGGCATTGAGAAAAGTCCGTTCGTTTATACTGGGCGGCTCCTCGAGGTGTTCCAATTCGGGTAAGGCACCGTCTTCCCTAACGTAAGATGAGATTTTCATCTCACCAACACCATAAAACTTATACGTAATTTGAGCATAACATATCACGTCACTCAATAAATCTCCGGTTTAACTAAGATAAACAAATTCGCAAAATTCGGTTTTTCCTTCAAGAACGACGCGCCTCAGCCTTTTCTCTGCACGATGGGTGAGGAAACAATTCGAAGAGTAATTCATGCAATTGAATGAAACGACCTTTTGGAGCCTTTTCTTGGCAAAACCGCACTATGTTCTTTTGCTTGTAGGGACATCTTCATTTCTACACTCAATCGATTCAATAATGCGATCTAATAATCGCTATTGAGGTTTTGTCCCTTTTTAAGACAGGCGAAGAAGAAAGTACGGACGCCATAAACTTCACAAACGACTTTGAAGTTTTTGATCGCTTTGGACAACTTTCGCGCGCTGCTTCGAATCCAGGTGACGATCTTTTTGATTCAGGCGTCCTGAATCTCTGCCCGTGTGCGTATATCTAATGTTGAAATTCGTGTAAAAATTCAAGGCCTCTAATTAAAGTTAAAAGTGAGCGAGATTTAATCTCAAACATGTTCGTTCAATATGATAGAAAGTGTAGCCTCCATTATAACGACCTTAACAGAAGCTGTTATGATGCCTGTGTTGCCGGTGACATAGGCTTGTGACACACTTTCTTCACATTACTGTCAGTAAAATAACGCATATCTGAGTAAAATATAATGCTCATCATTTTCTAGGATCTAGGTTAACGAGATCTCCCGCCATTCCTTAAATGATTTGTTATATCATTGAATTTTTTATACCCCATTTTCCGTAGGGAACCCAATACAATAATAAGTAGATAAATAATTAAAGGATGAAAGTCTAAAACAAATCTCTTATATAGATGGGGTGAAGATCTACTTGGTCGACGTATTGTAACTTTTGGTCTTTTCTTAAACAAATTTTTTCAAGTCATAAACATTCGAACGAGGTTGACGTGGGCTTTCATGTGGACTCCGAAGTATTTGATGGGCATTTCACAAATCTACTGCGTCCGCAATGGTCTGCGTATAATAGAAATTTGAAAAATCATCACAAGATTTATTATAAACAAAGGCTTGGCGCAGAACTCATTCTAAAAGACCAACCAGCACGTTTCGAATTGTTATAAAAATTTAACTATAACTCAGTTAATAAGAGTCTCCCGAGGCGAGCATTGCTTTCTTTTACTTGTGTTTTCCTTTTTCCTATAATTTAATGGCTTTTGATTTGAACCTTTTGTTTCTGCATAGCATTCAAGTTTGGTTTATAGCGACTCTGGTTACGATCATGTTTACTTCGCTCAGAACATGGATAAATAAGTATCTCCGGGTATTCTTTGTCCATATGCAATCAATTTAATAACCACATACACACACAAATAAGAAAAAACAACGCTTAACGCAGGCAGCATAATTCTCACAAATAGCATTAATAGCGATAATAATAATAATAATAAAAATAAAAATAATAATAATAATAATAAGATTTCCTTTCCCTTTAACAAAAAAAAAAAAAAAAAAGAAGAAGAAGAAGAAGAAGAAGAAAAACGAACAAGAAAATGTATGAAGCAATATGAAAAACCTTTCACTCGCACACAAACTGAATAAAATAACGTAACAAAACGAAATGCTATCATATGCCGCATATATATGTATGTACGTGTATATGTAATTTGGTAATATTATGCATAACACAATCACATCTTAACAAATCGTTAAGAAATTATTTAAATTTCCATGGAAATGTTGTTCTCGTTGCTTAATGCTGTTGTTGCTTTTGTTCAATCGTTTGTTTTATGTATTGAAAATGCCGGAACTTAAATGACGCCAAATGATGACTAGGCGCGTAACAAATCGTGATGCGTTTAACAAATGGGAATATTATAAACTTATATATATATATATTTATATATATATATATATATATATGCACGCACAAGCACATATTGTGCGTTTACATTGTGCTTATGCTCATTGACTTGAGACTTTCCTCCTTTCGAATTCGAATTCAGCTGTTATTGAACGCAATCACAAATGCATACATAAATGCAAACACAGACACACGGACACACATATGCACTTGAACATAATGTAAATACCTTCACAACCCCTTCTCTTGAATAATTTAACGTGTAAAACGTATATAAGGCCTCCGCCACCGGCACCGTTGCTACTCCTTGACTTTACTAACTTAAATATTCAACGTAGGTTCACTAGAGTAAGGAGATGCTCTCTATAGGTAGCATACGCTTTAAAAATCTGTCTGCATGTATGTAAGCAATTGTAATCAAATACGTTCCGGGTAAAATAAAATCTTTTTTTTTTTTTTTTTTTTTCACTTTACATACACATACTGACTGGGTGCGTCTTTGCATTGTGAAAACAATTTTTTAAACAACAGCCATAAAACAAATGAATCAAATGAATTGTTTGTATATATTCTTCTACTTCAAGGCTTTTTAAATGCGTGAGAATATTGCTTTCCTAGTTAGAGAGTATTAAGCAGTGGTATGGTATTATTTAAATTCATACAAATGGAAAAAAAAAAAAAAAAATTTATTTTAATTTTTTATTGATTTTCTATTGACGTTGTCATTATTATTATTGTTGTTATTGCTACTAACAATTAATCTTGTAAAGTAATCACAGTACGGTAGACGATTTCGTAAGTAAAATATCGGGAAGGTTTCTTCGTGTTGTTAGCGGAAAATAATAAGAAACAATAGAGAAAACATGCATAACGCGCAAGACAGCTTAAGTCATAAGCGTGGAAAAATGCTATTGATTGATGGAATTGTGATTAGAAAGAAAGGGCCCATATGTTCGTGCAAGAATTCTACTTAGACGAGCGGGTACACAGTAAAAAAGAAAGCAGATCTCAGCGCTCATTATTCAGACAGATTTGCATTCACATCATTAGACCGATACTATTGAACTGCTTTGTTTGCTTGGGACTGACTTTCAATTATTTCTTATTGCGATCTACTGTAGTCGCATTAATCGTGTTAAAGTCCTAATTCGGTAGACGGACGCTTTAATCGAAACTGACAGCTTTCGTGGCAGTTCAATTGTAAACGCGTAACTCTTGCCGACGGGGAATACACCTTTCAGGCGGTAGCCGCATTCCATTCCTTTTTCCCCACTTTTTTCTCCATTATCATCGCAACGTCTTTACACGGGTGGACGATATTCCCCGAGTGGTTGGTTATAAAAACTATTAAAAAAAAAATGCAGGCGAATGCATAGCACAAACTCTACATTTTATCATTTTAACAAACCGCTTAGAAGCTATCGACACAATTTTTTTTATGGTAACGTAATTGGGCGAAGGGTCAAGGCGTTTCTTCATCAATAATCAAACACGATTTTTATTCATTTTAAAAGAACTCGACAAGATCAGGTAAAAGCTCTATGCCGCCACTGTAGGATTTCTAAAATTAGCCGGCGAAGAAGTCAGTGAATCAGAAGAGGTCCGTAGAGACCGAAAGAGATGTTAGTCGGACGGGCCAATGTCCGGGCTATATGAACGAATTAAAACTTTCCAGATGAGTTCTTTAAATTCGCACTAAACCACTGAACATGCGGTCGGTGAAGTAGAAGGGCCTCCTTCCTCTTAACCAAATCTGAACGTTTGAACTCAACCGTCACTTGTGTCGCGTTAGGATTGTTGAGAGTTGAGAATGGAACCACTTCTCTGGTGAAAGGTTGAAGCGACTCATCATCCTCGCCTCCCTTCTAATCCGATCAACGCGGTGCAAAACGTTACCTCAAATGACATCAAACGAGATGTTGTCACAATTTTTAAACCTTCCTACGTATTGAACCACAATTTTTTGCCCCAATTTCGTTCTATTTCAACAACGATTCGCTGAGGGGAAATTGTTTGCTTGCAAAGCGCCGTAACGCCTGTTCGAGGTGAGACTTTGATTCATTTTCAAAATCAAATTATTTTTGCTTGAGTTAATAAATGTCACAATTATTTTGAATGATACCTGCCGCCAAAGAATGGGCGTATAGTCACTTTGCCAGAAACGTTTTCACGTCCAAGAAGCGCGCTTTAGAGTCTTTGTTCTGAATCGACTTAAGCTTGTCGGTTTGTCTGTGTAATGGCTACGGTCAGCATTCTTCTCGTCACAAGAATGAAACGGTCGGCATCAATCCTGACAGAAGCGTTGGACTTGCGTACTTGTCCGTGGATCGGTCTTTAAATGGGCCGGAAAGTACACCCCCCCAATACACTATAAACGGGGAAAATCTCAGCTTTTTAGGTATTTGCTCTTTATTTATGAACCAGAAGCGATCGTAATCTCGTTCTCCAATATTACAGAGTATGGACGTTAGATTTCTATTAATTTTTTTGTTGTTGTAGTCTTTTTTAGAGTAAATATGGTGGGTGTGAACACAGCTGAATACGATTTTCTTGCTTGTTTAAATTATCTGCGAATTGTTAGCTTTTACATGCGGTCTAGTATGACTTGATAAGATTAGTGCTACCAAAGTTGAGTTACTCTAAATCCAACTATTGGGTGAATGCGGCAAATTTTTTTTGTTGAAACCCATGGAAACAGTATGTGTCCCAGTGTATTTTATTCCATATTGATGGACTAAAGTAATGTAAAGTTTTCCAAAAACAAAGTTTCGTATGCCGGATCGCTGAAAGTGTTTCGGAATATCTACGTCAAGTCGTGTAGGATTTCGAAATAGGGTTTTTGAAATGGAGACCAGAATATTGAAACGGTATTTGAACCTGGACAAGATGTATTAGGTTTATTAGAGCATTAGCTTATGGGGGGAAAGTTTCGTTTAAGTCCTTTCAACATCTTTTGAATGATGTTTTGTGCGGGAAACTCATTGGCGGATAACTGTGTCTTAGTTAACGTGCTGTTGTCCTTTGCCATTGAATAGTTTGTTGGCAAACACTCAAACAACTAATGCTTACGTTTGAGAAAACACTTGCGTGTGATGGATGTAAACGGGGCTTGCCTTCTTATGGTTCACTGTAGATAAGATTTTTCTATATTCGAATCTATTTTCTATCGCATGAATATTTATTAGTTTAATGTTCATTTTTTAGCCCGGCTAAGGCTATATGACAGCACAGTAATGTCAAAACGCAATTTTAACTGAATCTTTTCATATTTTGCAATTATTGTGTGAAAAAGTGTCTGAATTATTCTTTGTTGTCATTACGTGCAACGTAATGAAAACGTTAAACTATAAGGCGTCGCATTGCAATGGATCGAATAGGTTGCATAACTTTACTATAGCTTTGATTGATTAGATATTAAACGGCACACATCAGGCAAAAAGAAGAAGTTTTAAGCATTTTCTTAGCCCGCAAAGTCTCATTTGATTTAATTAGTTTTCGACACACTTTTGTCATTCATAAATAATATACACGGACGGGTTGAGTTGTACGTTTGTTTGTTTGCTTAGCTAACACGTATGATCGTTTTCGTTATAAAGACCACTAACACATTTAGACACATTTGAGATGAAGCATAAATCAATTAAATTAACATCTTATGTGAATTAATATTAGGAGGAAGACACTTATAAATATGAAACAAAAATGTATGTTTATATGTGTGTATATATATATAGTCACATATATGTATAATGAAATTTCAACAGATAACAAACAGTTTGCACATGTGTTGGCAGCTTTTGTCTGTTGTTTTTTTAAAATATATTTGTACACACACAAGCATGCAAACATACACGTGCTATATGTACGCATACAGAGGCATTTCATAACGATATGAATAATTTGACTTTTTTTTTTTTTTTTAATTTTTTGCTTGATTTATAAATATTAGAAAAAAAAAAATAAATATAAAAAACGAAAGCCAACGGGGAAAAATTTCATACAGTTTAAGAAGAATTTCAAACGCCCTTATAAGCGATCATCAGTATCAGCAAGCGAAAGCATACATAGCGGGTGTTATGCAGATGAAACAATTGGAAAAATGCTTCAAAATACCTGCCGCTGTCCACGAAGTACCGAAGCTATTAATGGCTAATGATCCTGTGTTCCTTTTTTTTCTTTATCCTTTCCGTTAGGTTCCTTATTGGAATCACAAATTCAATTTTTCATTATGAGTCTCCACTCCACTGGGGACTTGAAACTATCACTGTTCGAAACACACGAAACGCACTTTAGACGCATTTTTCTTTAAACCAAGTTTTCATGTCTAACTCTACTCTTAGAGCTTTCAAGTCTCAAGCGATTGACATTCTCGACTCAATTGACTAACTTCAGTCGATCTTGTTGCCAGTTACTGGCAGATTGTTTCGGGAAAAAAGTCGAAATGAAAATAATATTCGGAGCGTTGCACTAGATATCGAAAAATATATTTTATTTTTTTACTAAGTATGGGTTAATTGAGGCTAACTGGCGGCTGTTCCAAGAATTTGCTCGTTTGGAGTGTCACTTCACCGACAACACTTTCCTTGAGTCGAGTGAGAAATGGGTAAAAATGTGCGAAGAAATGATAGGTGGTGCCTGTACGGTGGTTGTTCGATAACTTTGGCTGAATTCCTAACTGAAGGCTCTTTCATGTCTACTAAGCAAATACAACTTCTGATTGCCTCCAGTTTCCTTGGTTAGGCTTGCTAACGATAGGAAATGGAATTGCTCTTTAAGATAAACAAAAGGTTTTACTGGTTTCTGGTTTCTGGTTCATTCAAGTTTGCCCGTCTGTCTGACAAACTTGTGTCTCTGAGATATTTTGGTGAAACTTGTCACACCAACACACCTTGGCACAAGGACGAACGCTATTCGAAATGATCCGAATCGGATTAATTTTTCCCTACTTTGAAAAGCCGTTATATAAATAATTGAACTAAGCTAATGAATGCACCGTGCACCGTGGCTCTCACTATAAGCTTTTTACTTGTTTTGTTTACAAATTTGTAAGCTGTGTTGGTTTTGGACTTTTGATGCCTTCGATCAAGTAGTAACGCGCACAATCCAAGCCCAAGCTTATCTGCCTTAGCTTAGCCTAGTATTAATCTAGAACTAGATTACGATTGTTTAGGATTGTCAGGTTCGTTATTGAATTGACTTTAGGAAGATTCGCTGTGTTTTCGTCCTTAAACTCGTTCCATTTTAGCGAGAAATGCGTTTTGCGTGATTGATGGTTGCAAAGATTATGACTGCCTTAGCTCGTTGCTTTGCCTATAGATACCTATACAGTTTTCTATTCAGTTTTCACTTGGCAACAACATAAGTTTGCTTCTTCTTTTTTTTTATATTTTACGCCTTTTTGTTTTCATTTCTTGCTTTAAAATATAATAATGATTTATTAATGATAGCTATACATATGTATATAAAAATTAAAAAAACATTTTGCTATTCAAAAAAAAAAAAAAAAACAGCAAAAAAAAACACTCTTCTATAAATTATAATTTAAAATCTTATGAGAATACAATGTTTCATCTTTTTCCTAAAGACGTTTCTTTTTGCTTAGCATCTCGTTTAAATTAATTTTTTATGCATAAATTATTTCATAAATTTGCCAAAAGTGTATGAATTCTGGAAACAAAATTCCGCGCAAAAAGTAACAAAACGCTAAGGAGAAGCTGTTTCGTTTTCTTGGTACATAAGAAGAAGATTTTAATATATTAATAATTTGATTTTCTTCTTCCAGCGATGCTACAATGTATTAAGTTTTTATATACGCAATAAAAGATACAGTAGAGACAAGTTTGGTGTTTTAACATGTGTTGTCGTTTTCGTTTTAATGCGTGTAAAAGCCATTATAGGGGTTCCATTAGATTTATCGCAAAAGTTATATGCAGCGCTTAACAACAAGTTGGTTTTTGTTCTCTCACTATTCACTCGTCATGACTAAATATTTCTTGCGTAAAATCCTGGCTCTCAAAGCTCGCTTTGACTTCATTTCGCTTAATTATAGGCGAAGAGTTATAAAAGTATTTTCAAGTATACGCTTTAGAGAAGCGCATACATAACACAAAATTATCTATCTTTTAATCGTATATCCGATTAATGGCTTTAGGTTTGCAAAGAATGCACTTTGACGGAAAGCTATTGTAATAAATAAAAAACATTTCAATTAAAATCGCGAAAACTTGTTGTTGCTTCTCAAACATCCAAATGACGCGTCTGTTGGAAGTTGGCTTCAGCTTTTTCAATAACCGCGTCATTAATGTTTCAAAATCGACGAAAAATATATGCAAATAAATGCTTTGGGGAAAAATGTTGAGAGATTTTCGTCATCAGATACTAATCAGATTGGGTCACACTGACGCGCTGAGCGCTCCATAATTTTTTTGAAAATAGTTTTGTTTTTCGCAAGTCGCGGCAACAGTTATATTAATGGGAACACGAGTGAAGGTCACACAGACGCGCTGAGCGCTCCATAATTTTTATGAAAATAGTT
The DNA here is from genome assembly GCA_000688735.1 of Glossina austeni. Classification (NCBI taxonomy): domain Eukaryota; kingdom Metazoa; phylum Arthropoda; class Insecta; order Diptera; family Glossinidae; genus Glossina; species Glossina austeni. The sequence continues at coordinate 1,139,223 of KK502442.1, forward strand.
TTGTTTTTCGCAAGTCGCGGCAACAGTTATATTAATGGGAACACGAGTGAAATTCATAAAGACGTTTGCTAATTTGTGCAATGGTGAGGTGAAAGCACATCGATCATAAATAAAAAGGCCACTCCGGTTGTATCCGAGTGGGTAAGGACCGCGACTACAAAGTCAGTGTTCACGCGCTTAAATCTCCACTGCGGTAGAGGAGGAGGACTTCTTCGACCGTAGCAATAGCGAGAGAACACAAATTCATTAGACTGCGGCCACGACCTCCGTACTTCTTTCTTTGTCTTTCCATCCTGCTTTCTGCGCCTGCTTTCCAGCCTGAATCATATGAATAATAAAATTCATAAAATAAAATTTGAATAAATGAGAAATGCAGTAATAAGAAAAGTGTAAAGTGCGTGTATGTGCAAGTTTGCAAAGTTTGCTAGCTTGCAAAACGAACCTATCGTATTCAGCCTTTGTAAGCTTGGGGAACAGATAGTTATGGGATTCGCGCTATTACTCACTTTTAGTGTAAAGTGTTCGACATGAAGCGTCTCAGTTGCCCACTTTTCCGAAAACCGATTAGCTATAGTCCGTTTCAACTTGTATTGGCTTCTTCTCATCTTTCTTAGTTGGCTCTAACATAAAGTGCACAGTGCATGCGTCTGAGTCTTAGTCAAAGCATTTTGTTATTCTTAGCGAAAGCTTGGAAAGGCTACAATTTTTTTTTCTTTTACTCCTCTTCGTCCTTCAACTTGCAATCGTTCTCTTCTTATGCTATGGCAATAGGTTCCCTTCTCTCTTGCATTCAGCTAGTGATACGGTACGGTATCTAAATGTATTCTTCTCATATATACAGGGCTTAGCCAGCGTAATCGTGGAACTTTGCAACGTATTTTTGAAAATACAAAATCGCTTAAGTTTTCATCACGCTTCCGTTATAAAAGTAATTCCCGTATATTGTATTAGAATATTATCCTATCGAAATAATTGCACTCGCACTGGATATTGACAATTATCGATAATTGATTTGATGACTTACATTTCGACAATGCTACGATTAAATTAACACCAGACGCAACAGTGTTTCTATAAAATATATCAGGCAGACACATTCATAGAAAATACTTTATAAATAAATAATCGGCAATAAATTTAGAGGTTATGTGGTAATAATAAAACGATGATGTATGTTATAAACACATATACGCATAACTATATATTGGCTAATATTGTATGCTTTACCGTATACTTAAAATTGTTTATTGGGAAATAAACACTTAATTTTTTAGAATATTTGTATAAAGTTTAGTGTGTGTAACTATGTCAGGTAACTATAAACAAAGACAAAAGAAAGATGACTTTCGAAATGTGCTTTGTTTATATATATATCTATATATATATATATATAGTATATATATACCTCTATCGGTATAATATACACAAATAATATGTATATGCACGTATACGTATACGTATGCATGTGTAAGTTCGTTTATAACATAAATAAGTATTCATTGTTGTCATTAGAGTGTTATCGGTATAGCAAAATCAACATCACAATAAATTGCAGGCTGACCAAACGTTCAATCGCAACGGCAGTCATAATGTTCAACTTATGTTGTTCAAAGCCAAGCATTAACAAACCGTCAAAGCAAGCAAAATATACGCTTACAAATACACGGACATGGGCAGCTATAAAATTAAATATATTTATGTATGTAAATATATGAGAGACGTTATGTCTTGATGTGCATGCTTCAATATAGTTTCAAGACATCAATCAGATATACCACAATATATGCGCACAAATGCAGACAGATTCTTATATGAGATTTATGTGTAGTTGAAATTTTATAAAATCGCCCGCCAGTTTGACGGTACAGTAGCGGTAGACATTTATTTTAGATAAACTAAATCTATACAAGTAAGAAAAATTTATTCGGCTGCGGCCGAATCTTCTATACCCAAAAACTTGTTCTTAAAAAAAATTCAAAGAATGTGAAATTGTGATACTCTTTAATACTGGATGGACGGACACGGTTTTCTTCATTTGTCCGCAGGAGCTTTAGGTTCGCGAATATCTTTTTTTTCGGGGCGGTTTTTTTATTTTTAATGCCGGCGGCAGTATGTAGGCCTGTCCTCTAACCGAATTGGTCAATTTTCAGTGCCAACCTATGTGCGAGAATTTCCACTTCTTCTGTCATATTTGAAGCCGTTATCTAAATTTTTGCGAATGTGATAATCATATTTACCCCAGACATTGTACAGACGAACAGACGGGCAGCCTTAGATCGATTGAAAATTTAATGCCAATCCAAAGATCTATGAAGCGTCCTTCTGGGCGTTGCAAACGTTTTGCCAAAACGAATATATCCTCATCCGTCAGCGGGGTGTATAACAAAAAGAAAGCATAGTGAAGCTGCTTGGACATATACATATATCTTTTATCTAATCATATACATTACAACTGGTCACATTTCATTTCTATGGAGAATACATGTATCCCTCCTATCTTAGTATAATATTGTCAGTAGCCGTTATTGGCATACAAGTGCCACTGACTCCCAACTGGTCAGTGAAGTGGTCAAATATTTTTCATATTTATGTAAGTAAGGTAAGTGTATGTGCACAAGCCTACACAAGCCTACATATACACACATACACGTATATATTCTCATATCGTTCGCAAGCAAGTCTTGTCGCTGTTACCTACAAAAATTGTACGAACTTTCGTTTTGGTCATGTTGATCATGCAAATCGTTCTACATACAATACGTAGAGGAGGACAGACAGATAGTACTTCAAGTTGTTGTTGAATTGCTTTTTTGTTTATTTTATATATTTTGACTTAACAATTTATTGTCATTTATACTCACATTGATGGCCTGTCATATGTTTAAGACTCGCGTCAATTTCTTGACAGTTTGTCAAATATTTAAACGTGCTAATGTCTATGTTGATTTGTTAACTTTACTCTGTATATATATTTATATATATGTTCATATGTTTGTATATTTTAAGTTATGAATTTAGTGAAGCTCTCTTATGTTCGTGCCGCCAATAAATGTTCGTTTATATAAGATATTTGTAGTTTATTTTCTTTTCTTGTAGCCTTTTCTTGTTTCGGTTTGCATGACTAGTTGTAGAACTGATAGCAAAAGCTATCTTAAGTTCGAACTGAAGCTTATAATTGGTATAAGAATTTCAGAACATTTATTCTTATTAAATCTCTTGAGTTATCTTATAATGGACGTAATGATAACTGGTTGATAGCAACGCTATTTTTTATAAATTGACAAAGAAAAAGTAATTGATGAACAATCCTTATCATCAATCTTTCCTGAAGAGTCTCTGTAACATTGAAGTCATCTCTTCTGAAGTCAATTCCATTCGTGTAGGTAGTAATACTTCATTGTCGACCCTAATCTAGTTTGCTATTAATCTGTTGACCATTCTTTGCGTTAATACGGAATTGCTGACAATTTCGTTTGAATCGTTGTACGGGTCCAGTTTCAGACAGTGAGAGAACTAACCATGCACCCTAATAAATTTTGATTACCCTAGACGTCGAGACAAAAATATCAATTCATTGGAAAAGCCGCAGCCAAGAAGATCTATTGATGCACCTTAGTTCATGTGATTTCTCATTTCCAGAGCATATATTAAGAAAGGCAATATGGGTAAAATTTGGGCAATTGAATCACGGAAAAATGGAAAACGAACAACAAAGGAAATTGCGAAAAAAAAACGTAATCGGCGAATACCATGACGGGATCATTGATCATTTTTATATAGGAGGACATAAGCAGTTGGGCGTGTGGAAGGCAAAGGAACGCTTGTACCTTAACGTTGCCATGATTTTCATTCTTTCTACAGCTAAAAATTTTTGCAGTCATGGTACAAGGATCCGGCCACAATCATCGTCATCATAGAACTGTTAGTGTGCGATGGGTTCTTTTCTGCAAGAAATCCTTCATACACACATTCTTCCCCTTCTTTGCTATACAAACAATAGAGTGCAGCTCTCTCCGTGACATCAAGTAAAAAATGAAGTAGCTGCTGCTGTATATAACTAATTAAGTCTTCTTTGAATTGGCTCTGTAGTCGTCAGTGCATATGCGATTTCTGTATTTTCTTTGTTTTTCTTTCATTTACCGTAAAAGTTCTCTCGCTGTAAATATTTCAAAATACACATGTATTCGAGTATTTCTTTAAAATTATTTTTCTGCTGTATTATACATATATATATATGTATGTATGTATATATATATTTTATTTATTTATTTTTTTTCTCCTCAAAACCTGTTCACATTGTCTCATTCAATTTGAGATTTCATTAATTTTAATTTACACACGTCGTTTTGTTTTAAAACTTTCTCATTGCGTTCCGCTGCCAGCAGCATGGACATGATGTGAGACAAACGAAAATTCCAACATAAACATTTAATAAACATGTTTTTTCCGTTTTTACTTTTTGGCACAATCACCGATAACAATATTTATTGATGATGGGCTGGCAAGCTGACTGGATGGCTGACTGGCCGATTGGCTGCTTGGCTGCTTGGCTGCCTGGCTGCCTGGCTGCGTGGCTGCGTGGCTGCTTGGTTGCTTGATTCCGTTGTGTTTTCCCTCGTTCGTTCGTCTTCATCACTTCTACGACAATCTTATACACAGTGATAAATAAAGTTAAGTGCAGTTTTCTTTAACAACATATAGAACTTTAGCAATAGCCAGAAGGTAACAATTGGATAAAATAAAAACATTACTTTTATGCGAACTCATGAGGTATGCTCAATAACTTATAACTTTTGCCATAGGTGCGAGCATTAGATTTTAACAGTTACTACGCATACGTTAATATCGTATATCTTCAGTGCACTAGAGATAAAGATCAGAACTATTATCTTAATATTTTGCCTATAAGTTGATATTTCGATACTAAGAAAGCACTCGACACTTTACATATATATGTTATTCAAGAAAGTAATGTACGAAAAAAAAAAACGTATAATACGTTATTAGACATTAGAGTTTTTTTATGGAGCTCTCGTGCAATTTTCCGAAGGATTCGAATCGATTTTCTACAAAAAAAACACACATTGAAATGCTTTTGATTGGGGTAAAACGATTTGCTTAGCCGATCATGTTCGGCGATTCATCGTGTGTCGACTTTACTGCAGCAAAAATTAGAAAAGAAAACTGAAGCTTTCAACATCATAGAGCAATACCCCCAATACCCTCTCCCCCCCAAAAAAATGGAACGTGATCTTCATCCACAAAACTGTAAAATGAAATAAAAAAGAAAAGAAGTAAAAGAAAAAGAAAAAAAATCAAAAATTTCAAAATGTTTTCCTTAATAATTTATGATGTTAATATTCTGGTATTCGATACAAATGTACAGGAGGATCGTATAGAAATCCTATGCATTTGCGAATGAGAAAGAACTTAAAGGTGGCGGGCATTCAAAATTCGCCTTAAGGCGAGCACTCTTACTTGCTCTTCCTTCTTAATATTGTGGTCCATTAAAATGTGCACAACAGTAAGTAAGTAATACGTGTTGCGACCATTGTGTGAAATCTTCTTCTCAGGTTGTGTTCCTTTGTAGTTTTCATTTTTTTTTTTTATTTTTATTTTTGTAAAACTCGTGGCAATAAATGATTTCAATCTTATTGTGGCTGCTTCGCTTCGAAATAAATATAAAACAAGTGCTTTTTTTTAATCTATGGCCCTTAAACTTTCAATCAATATATATATATATATATATATATACACATATGTATATATGTATATATATACACACACACACACATATATATATATATATATGTATATATTTTAAAGTTGTTGACTTCTGCTTTAGCTTCTGCTAAACTTTCACGTGTTTTACGATCAGATAATGTATCAAACACTGCTACGTGGTTCATGATTTTTCTTTTTTTCTTCTTTTTTTTTGCTTCTCTTCTTTTTTAATGAACCGCTTCTTGAAAACCTTAAAGGTTTGAAATTTTAAAATTGCAACTACAACTGCGAAAAAGTATCGCTAAATGGATCATGATAGTACGCGGAGATAAACGAAAACAAAACGCAAACGCATAATCAAAATGAAAGGTGAACAAATCGACAGACAACAATATGTATACGTATGTGTATGTATGCCAATATTTATGGATATTGTGGAAATAATTTGGCAATTTGCAAATGATTAGTGATCACTTAAAACACTTTGAAACGCGAAACAACGAGGAATTTGTCACGTTTGCTCACGTTTAATATCCTGTCTTCTCATCCTTCGCTTTTCAGCAATAATTTGCATACAAAGGCGTTATTAAATGAAGTTATAAAATATAAAAATTTAATACACAGGTGTTATAAACGATCGACGTCGGCTTGCGTGTTTATAAGTACATATGTATTGATATAAAGTTTCTAACACGCTCGAAGCATAATATGTTGAATCGTTTTTTAATGCGTATATCATCACAAGGATAAGGAGTCGAAAATGAATCCTACCGCTTGCTGTAAGTATTTGATAAAAATTTTTAAAACAAAGAACAACTTCAGAGTTATATGCGCCAAAATATACTCTTTAGGGTTAAGGAAATTTGAAGCTTCCACTATAAAAAAGCAAGAGAGAGCAAGAAATCGAATATCAGATCGAATATCACATAACCCTTTAAGTCTAAAGCAATTTAATCTATTATGGTTTTCATTAATTTCGCAAGAGATGCTTTTGTTAGATGAGTAAATCTTGAATGAAAGGAAAGTGAAAGCAAGAATTTCTCTAGAAATACACGAAATTCATTAGTAGCAGCACTAGTAGTAGTAGTAGTAGTAGTAGTAGTAGTAGTAGTAGTAGTAGTAGTAGTAGTAGTAGTAGTAGTAGTAGTAGTAGTAGTAGTAGTAGTGTTCACGCGTTTGTACCATTCAATGTTACCACAAAAATGCCGGCCACGTCATCGAGTATTATCGGGTCATTGCTACGATTATTGTATGCCCGAAAGTCAACACAAAAAAGTTATAAAAAAAGCTATCCACACTTTTCTCTCATTTATTGTCTACTGTAAAAATGTCACATGTCGCCTGTTGTGTATTAAGCGAGCGGGTGGATGTGATCGTTGAATCTTAAAAATGGGCAAATTTGAACGCGCGATTTGCTATTGTTAGCTTACTGCTATCTCGTAAACTGCTTACGTTGCACGTTACATTTACAACAAGGTTATGTACCTTTCATGTGTTAATCGCTTTCGCCAAGAAAAGAAAAAAGAAACACAAGCGCATTAATGATTTTAAGTCTAGGTTACGTACACAGGTGGCAGATTCGTTCCTAAAGTCCAGTAACATTCATCCGCCACGCCGGAAAATATGGTAAAGAATTTTGACGAGGTATTGCTCTCTGCGTGTCCATTCGTACAACGTCTCTTGTTTCCCATACGCGCGAGCTCATGGCAACACTTGAAAGTGGGAAATTTGCCTAAAGTTAGCTTTCTGTTAAAGGCGACCGATTAAGTCTGAACCTCGGCGTAAGGCATTTATGATAAATAAAAACAATTACTGATCTATGGGTTTATGCAAAGATTTCCTAAAGCTAAAGGTGATTATTAAGATTGTCCATATCGGCCAACTGACATGAGCACAATTAGCCAAGTTGTTAGCCATTGCCTTGTGCTGTTTGCTGTGCCTTAGCGGATTGCAAAGGTACGCCCTAAAGCCTGTGAAAATTTTATCCTCTTTTTTTTTTTTTTTGTATTTATTTTAATTTGTATTTTATTTATTATGGAATCTAAAGTTTTTGACTAATTATACGAATTTAATTCACGCCTCTACAGCTCTGTCGATTGTAAACACATTTAAATTAATTTTTTATTTCTTCTTTTATATGTAAAACTATATATTAAATGGCATTTTGTAAAGAAAAGGTGTTGGTTTTAATCGTGTTTATATTCAATAAAAAGAAAAAGAAAAAAAAAAAAAAGCAAACACAAATAGTGACACACACATACACACACACAACTAAGCATAGAAAAACAGACAGGTACACATATATAAATTTTGCTTGAAACACACCTACTACAGATATGTTTTTCTTACTTCTTTTTTGTTTTTCTTAATTTTTATCGCCCTCATAAAAATTAATCAATATTTCAACTCTTATACGTTTTGAGTTAAGTGGCAAATCAACAGCTCGCACTAAACAAAATTTTAAAAGATTTTATTAAAGATTATTGGTATGTGCATATACCCACACACATATACATCTACATAGTTTCAGTCAAATAAAAAAAAACAACAAAAAACCTATTTACGCTTTGGTACGAATCGTGAATGCTCCGCTCTCTTGGTCCTAGAGTTTTTGTTAAACATTGGCCTCTCATAAGGTCCATCGGTTTATGTCAATAGGTTGTCAGCCCTTTAACGCTACTCTAATAAATTCGCTCAATTTGTGCGAGCGTTTGTCAGTCTCAGTATAAACAAATATTAAAAATTTCGGATTTATTTTCAAGTTGTTTTCAACTGATGCGGACGAGTCATGCATGTTTTGATATTCAATTTCATATAAATTCCCGGACCCTATTCCGAATTTTCGCTCTAGATGGACAGCAGGACGGTACGATAACCTCATGCTCATTAAGACTATACACACATATGCATATATATCTCGGGGAAGGGGTTTGTGTTTTTTTTCTGATGCTCGATACTCGTTTGTTACAAACGCTATAAAAAACTTAATAGACACGCCTTCATCTTTACGTAATGGCCATAAAAATATGCCGTAATACCGAGTTGCGTTAAATTGGTAAAAATCCATATTTTATTTTTATTTTTATATGCAATTTTTTCGTATTTGCTTTATTTTAAAATTAAATATTTATCCACACGTACAAAAGATTATAATTAAAATATCATTAAGTAAGGGGCAAAAAATGCATAATAAATGGTTTCTGGTTTTTTAAATTATAACCAAATTCGTAAACTTGTTCATTATAATTAAAATACAAATATTTAATTTTAAGTTAATAGAAACATGCAAAATTAATCCCAAGCAAGAGATAAAAAAAATCGATATGCATGCAAATGTGACATTTTATGAAGTTACAAAAGAGCTGTGATCCGGATGACAGCGACTTATAATTGAAATGAAAGGGAATTGGCTTCGCTATCGCTTAATGTAAACCTAAATTCTTAATAAATTAAATTTAAAATAACTTTTCAGTTTGTAAGACATATGTCTGGGCGGCTGATGCATTACTATGAGTGCATTCCATTCGCTTTTGGACCGAAACTACAGATGCAATTTAAGCAACTTCTTCTTCTTCTTTCTCTTCTTCTTGTTACCTTTTCATCTTAATCTTTGTCAATGTGAGCTCGATATCAATCGATGATCGATTAAATGCCACATGGCTACAGTGATTCCGAATCTTACGAATCAAAGGTGCACTTATTTCATGACATTTCTAATAAATGTATTTTTAGAATGAAACGGTAAATATAAGAGCAACCAAAATAATCGGATTTTCTTTTAAAATATTTCTTTATTTCACAAGCTAGCACAAGTTGGACAGTAGATTAGTAAACCCTAATAAATGTAACCATACTTTAGAAGCGTTTTAGTAAATCAGCTTTAGTTTATTGCGTACTCTTGTATTATTTCATCTTTTAATGACATAACAACACTTGTATTTGGAGATAGTTCAAAGAAAACTATGGCATCTAAATTTCAAACCTAATGCACCGCAAGAAGATGACACCGGGGTTGTTCTCTATTTGCAGCAGAAAAGTTCAGTTCGCTTTTGCTGGTGGTGAGTAGCAGCACCAGCATGTTTAACTCCTGGACAAACGCCATTTGGTCTGCGTTATAATTTTTATTTCTCTTGTCATGTGACCAATCGCTCAGACAACGCCCCCTATTCGCGTAACACGGTGACGGTCGGGAAGAAGTCGAGAAAAAAAAGGCAGAGGGAAGCTGCGGCAATCTAGTGGTTTTGCGCACAACCGGTACTTGTTACGCCCTCACTATGACTGCGACCAAAGTAAACTCTACCGCATTGAAATATGAACACGCGTTCGTCATTTAGGCATTTGATGGAGATCACTCTGTGCTGACACAATGTCGTATAGCTTAACAGTAGTGATATTGAAAGTTGGAGTTGGGGTCTCGTCTCTCCGCAACACAGGTTACGATACAGAGTTGGAAAAACCGAAACCCAGGGACTTAGAATCTATCCGAAATTCCGGAATGTTTCGGCCAACCATTCATAGAGGCCTATGGTGAGGTATGGAAGGGGATAATGACTACATCCACACTCTTTAGGGCTGGTGGTCATCGCGCCCGCTCTCACTAGGTCCATAAAATAAGATGTAAGCATAAGCGCCTGCTACATGCGTAACAGGTCTACGAAATAATTGATGCGATTTTCCCGCTGCGTTTTAAGAATGAACTTAAATTCAAAAAAAAAAAAACAACAAATTTTTTGCACTATAAACGTTACCGCATTTGCATTCTTTTTTTTTTTTTTTGTATTAATTTATATTGAGTTTTGATATTAATACGTAATAAGAAGATGATTGTTAAATGACCTAAAAGGGCCAACTTAGTTGAGCGTACATATATTACGTGTGAGTTAAGCTCGAGCAATTCGGACACCCGAAAATTTCGTAGCATGCTTCAAAAATCAAAACTATGTGCATTGATATGAAGACCGAAGTCAATAGACTGCAAGCCATCGACAGACTGAGAAAAAGCAGAAAACAAAAATTTAAAGTCTTCCTTAAGCAACTCTAACCACCAACTCATAAAATTTAGATAAATTTAAAAAGTTATTGTATTGCATGCATTTAGTTTATGAGATTTTGAATTCATATTTTATCAACTTAATAAAATTGACAATAATGGCAGACGTGCGCATTTTCAGACTGCCAAGCAATCGGGATCGGCAAAAGTCGCATTTCAAGTATCTGTTTTTCCGCAAACAGAAAAGTGCAGATAATTGCTTTTGAATGAATTTTCAATTTTTTCCAAAATGTTTGTTATGTTAACACCAGAAAACGAATATAGAAATTTGTTCCGCTGTTATTTATTATGAAAATAAAAAGTATTTTCGCTATATAAATGAATTTTTTTGTTTTCTTCTTGCATTTGTCAATAGATAGATAGATCGATTAATGAAATTTTTAATCTTTGCTACAAAGTTATGAGCGAGTGCAAGTGAATTGAAAGGATTATTATAACCCATCAGATTTGAGTAAAGAAACATTTTTTGCGATAAGATGTGCTAAACTAGCTAATTTTATGTAGACACTTCACCTCTGCAAACGATACAGACAGATAGATAGACGTTTATGTAGGCAACGCCATGTAAATTAAGCTTAAATGATTAAAGCAAGAAAGGATGTTGGTAAGCAGACAAATAGGTGAACAGATAGGTAACCAAGCAGGCAAACAGGCAAGCAGGCAAGCGAACAGGCAAGCAAGCGAACAAGCAAGCAGATAGACAAGTTCGTATTGTTCAAAGTATGTGTAAGCAACAAATGCTTTATATGTTTAATATAATGCTCATAATGATGATAACGATAATGACGATGATCTTGCCCACATCATAATAAACGCGGTTATTGCGCACCCAGCCTTTATCTGTCCCTCTTCCCGCTCTATCTGTTTTACTTTCCCATACTTTACTAAAAACTCTATCAAAAATAAACTATAAAATGTTATTATATTGCTTTAATGTGAAACGTTGTTAAGAACATAAGGACCGAAGAGTGCATTTTGAAGACAAATAGCTGCAACAACAGAATGTTGAAAAAGCAAGAAAAAAAAAAAAAAAAACGGAAAAATTAAATAGACAGAAAGAGAGAGAAAGAAGTTTCAAATTGTCTGAGGAAAAGAAAAAATAAAAAAGGAAAAAAAAAAAACAATATACAACATTTTTATTAATAACAATTTATGATCGTGTTTAGAAAATTATGGAAACACAAACGGAGAAGAAAAAGAACAAGTGTTAGAAAACTATAACTATTTGTACAACAACTACCATTAACACACAACAGAGTGTAATAAAGTCTTGAAACAACCGCTAAGGCACCACCGCTCACTTACCGTCTAACATAAATTGTCATATGTTGACTTTTACACCTGGCCAAAGGATCTCCACGATTTACAATGAGTTCGCTGTGTGTGTGTGCGTATGTTGGCAATGAAATTCCAAAAAAAAAAAATATATATATAAAAGGTAGCTTTAAAGTGCACCTGTGTGTGTTTGCATTACATATGTGCATTTGAAATCTATAACATGTTACGTTCACGCTATAGATCGCTACTTTAAGCAGCCAATACACAGGTCAACAACAACAACAACAACAATTATTCCACTGCTATTATAGATAGATGGTGACGGCCGGTTTCGTTTCGTTTATTTCTTTTTAGTCTTTTTTTTTTTTATTTTAGTAAAATAATAAATTTGATAACAAATGCATTTTGACGCCATTTTCATGCATCATACATATGTAGGTAGCCTTGCATGCGCTTATATCTTTCTTCTTCTTGGGTGTTATTATTAATATTATTATTATTATTATTATTATTATTATTATTATTATTATTATATGGAGAAGTGAGTTTTTTTTTCTTTCGACTTTCGGCGGCGACTTTGAGTGTTTCATCTTCTTATGGAAGGGTTTTTTTTATCTTTCTTTCTTGTCGGTTTGCGCAGAGCTGTCTACATACGCTCGATATGTTTCCTCGGTCTCTCTGTGACATAACGACTAGCAATAGGCATTGGTTGGCACATCACACATTTATAAGGAAAAATGAATTTACCCACAGTAATGTTAGTAAATTAAATGGTCATTAGTTTAGCCTTTTGTGTGATTATTTGCCTCTTCTGGTACTTCGTTAATATTTATTGTAATTTTACGTACAAGTCTTTATGAGGCCATTATGATAATGAACGCTATTAAGTAAAAAGTTACAATTTTCGTATGACCTTTCAGTGACTTCGCGGTCAGCCGCTTGGCTTACGTAACATATCATGTATGTGTTGCTCTACGTTAGCCTGGGGAATAAACTTATTTTTCCACAATTTCAGAATAAGTTGCATGGATATTCGGTTAGCATCTGCGGACGTGCGTCTAATACACAATTCCAAGCGTGATCTATGGACATAAATAAGGACTTGTACGAAAAGTGTCACAATTATGTTCCAGTGTTGTAATCCACGTAAGATGATAGGCAAAGATGATAATCGAACGGATTTCTTTAAATCGGTTTATCATCTCAATCTAATCTAGAAAAGGGCAAATGAAAGCAACACGATAGTGCTGAACTTGTTTAAAAGCACAAGCAAGCTCGTCTTGATTAATTTATAAACGAATTTAATTTTTGAAAACATTCGAGCGGTAAGCCGACTTACCTAAGAGCGCCGTTAAAATTCTTAAATTTTTTCCAATCCTATCTATGAAGAGAATACCATGTGGAAGCGGTAGTGTATGAACTAACACACAGCCCTGTATTGGGTGAAAAATGAGAAATGACGGGGAAGCAATCGAAGAAGATGAAGAATAAGCCATCTTCAAGCGTTTCATCATACTTTCAAGATATGTCTGGTACTCTAATGCCAATAAGCAGGCGTCAATGTTTCGCCTCGTACAATCAATCACACTATGTTAGCATTGATCTCCAGGTGGAAAATGAAAAGCCAGTACAGACACTATGCTTGTATCCCTTAAAATTATTTAAAATTATTTTCACTTTACGCTTCCATAAAGTAAATCATTATTACGGTTATTTAAGTGAGAAAGTGAGAAAGGGTTAGAGAGACCGTAAATTGTAATAGAGGTGAACGACCTGAATTCATGATAGAGTTCAACTAAGGGAACATAAGCTGTCCATTTGAAATTTAATTTTATTGTGTTTTCAAAATATATATATGTATATATATGAACGTGTTGTATATGTTCTATATAACGTAACACCGTCAAGCTGCACTAATGTCCTAATTGCGAATGCTTCTATTAATTTAATGTTTTTTCGCTTGTAAATATCAATAAATTTTGTTGATATATAAAAATTCACTTAAAATTAAATGGTTCATAAAATTCAATTTTCGATAACGAGTCGGTTAACAAAAGTCACATGATTGCGATTTTTTATTTTTAATGGTTTATTGAAATAAAAGCTGGCGCTAAGAGACTAACCGGTTAATTTTGTAAATAAAATCAAATATTTTATGAACTTTTTAAATATGCACATATCTATATCAATACAAATTGTTAATGTTTTAAGTGAAAGTCTGCTTACCTTTTTCTAAATAAAGCGCGAATTTCAATACATCTGCAAGAAGACAAGGAAAGAGCGATAAATCAATAAAGCGTATGTAAAGGCTATAATGCTGATATGCTGATATTTCTTAAATATATATAAAAATGTACTATGTTCAATTAATCAAGCCATGTCTGTTCCTCCGTCCGTTCAATTTTGCAACTACTTTAGCTGCAAATGTGAACTTAAAATATTCGATTTTTCATATAAATTCAAAAATAAATCCACAATAGCTTAGGATCTAATAATTGCTTAAGAAATGTTAGATTTAAAAAAATTCTTATCAACAACTGTGCAAACTGTAGCGGACGAATCGATGTAAAGTTTTTGAAACTTTTCGTGGAAAACGGCAAACATAATAAAAAGAAAATTCGCAAACTTCTGCAGATTAGGTACAAATTTACTTCAGACTTGGTTCTACTTACGTTTTAAGTATAATTTGTTTATTAAAAAAAAACAAAAAAAAAAAAAGATGCATACAATTTTTATTATTTAGAAATTCTAATAAATTAATTCAAACAAGCATGAAGGAAGCGTAGCAAGAGCAACTAGGTTCGAAGCATCAACAGCCGCAGCAGCAGCAGCGGCAACAGCAGCATAAAACATACTACTCATAAAAATCATATTAAGAAAAGTGCTGTTTGTTAATAATTTATAATTTTATGATTATTTTATGATCTGTAATTTCATCATTTTTCTCTCTTGTTCTGTCTTTCCCGTCTACAAAAAATTGAAATTTTTATTTCCTATGTTTTCTTTCGTAAATACACTTTTAAGTAAGATTTGTTAATGTTCACAATTTTTATATTTTATGATCGATCGTAAAATCAAAAATGTAGAAAAAAAAAAGGAAAAACGATCAAAAAGATTTTTTTATAGGATCATCAATCGAATTTTTTTACTGCACGTTCATAACGTTAGCTGAAGGTATGTTAATTTCTTCATCACATTTCCCACCCATCGCCCAAGTCCTTAAGACGGGAGATCCGATTGCTTACGCATTCGTTTGTTACCACAATTTCTCAAAAATATGCGACTTGAATGGTTAATTAACATGAAACGCTCAAGGTAACTGTCAATGTCTTCTTCATGCCTCCCAAGATTAAACTAAGCCTAGCATTATACGGTTCTCTCTATTGCTACAACGATCACAATCAATTAAATAAGAACGTAAATTTAACATGTATACAACCGCGTATACAACAACAAATGATGTGCCTTTCGGTCTATCTTTGTGGCAATTTCTTGTATTGCCACGAAAAACTGGAGCGATATCTATAAACGACGAACGTCATCATTCAAATGTACTCCTAAAATATATCAGTGGTATGTACGCTATTGGTAGTCTTTGTCTTCGCCTCTACGGAATAAAATCGATATCGGTATTGACTATCTCTAGAGTGTAGTTAAGGTTATCCGTGTCATTAGAATGGCTATGATGGGGTATTTGAGATGCATCATAGACCGAATACAATAGTTTTCTCCTTTTTTTTTTTTTTTTTTTTTTTTTTGATTGCCTTTATGTATGACACACGTGCGGTTGGAATTTCTTTTTATGTTTTTTTTATTTTAGTTTTTAATCTATGAAAAGCTTAACCCAACTTAATCTGCTGACATAATTTTAATTAGTTTGAAATCTTTGAAACATATTTAAATATTTTAATGACTAGTCCTATAGAACTTTAGCGATTAAAATAATTTCGTTAAGTTAAAGGTTAGAAAAAACGCAAGGCATTCAAACTTTTTTGTTTTTTTTTTCTTTCTGTTTCTCGTTTATGACTGAAACATTTAAAGCAAGTTATTGGCAACAAAGCTCGGCGATTACGTTTTATTTTTGTCTCTTAGGGAGATATTATATATAAAAATGTTTTTGATGGTCTCCTTTCAACAAACCGCAAAATAATTTATTCGTCCGCGATTGAATTATGTATTCAAATTTTTATTTATCAATTAGGAAGACCGGGTATATACTGATGAACTCAAGAGGCGACCAATTTTTTCAGAATTGTTTCCACTACACTTACTTACTCTTGTATCTAACTAAAGGCTGAAGACAAATTTCCGGCATCATTGCATCAAGGAAATACATGGCAATGTTTTCACTGCCATTGGTTGCCTCATTAATATGCAAAAATGATTAGTGTAACAGCTTTTATTATGTGTTAATTAATTACATAAAGAAGTGTAAACAAATTTCAGGCATTTTTAAAAAAAAATGCCTTCCTTAGCTGTACAGCTAAGCTAAGTGATGGTTCCGTTTACTCGTAACTAGTTTTTAGTTTGTTCCTTTGACGTTTGATATCCTAAAGTTGTCTCTTGCTTGCCTATTTTACCTGGTCATCGATAGATTCGGTGTATGGTCGTGTAATATATTATAGGTCTCGTTCCTTTCCTCTTTTCTTATATAAATTTTCTTGGTATTAACTCGCATTTTATTTCCAAATCTTAACATGTCATAACTGGACTAATCATTTAATTAAAATTCTACGAATCACCTTTGGATCGCCACCACCCTGCCTGCCTTATCCAAACTATGCAATTATACTTTAAACTGCACTCGTTGCTATATAAAGCGTGTGGTTGTTTAATCGCATCTGCAATCATGTAATCTATGAATAATACTCAGCTTCGATTGTTGTGAGCGATTAGTCTAATGCGTAACAACACTTTGTAGAAAAAGTTATGAGAGATTTTTTGTCATTATATCCTACACTGCTTGTGGTACAAGGATATATTAGATGTGTGCGAAGGTATACGATAAACAAAAGGAACCGCCTTTTATTACACCGATTGATCTAAGGTTGTCTGTCCATCTGCCCTTGTTTTCAACGTACTGGTCTCAATCCTTTTAAAAATATTTTGGCGAAATGTGGTACACCAACGTGCCCACCATCGATCTGCCCAACAACAAGAGCCATTGGAAATCGTTCGGAGTGGGCTACTTTTTCGACGACTTCGTATATAAACCCCTTATTTTAATAACCCGCTATATAAATAAATGTGTGTAAGAGAAGTGAGTGAGTAAGTCATTTTACGGCCGTGCCCCACTATAATGGTGTTACTTGTTTTGTTTCTTGGTTTGTTTTCTTGGTTTGTTCAAAACATGTTTGAATGAAAAAGTAATTCCTTAGTAAAGCCACGTTTCTGTTCGACTTTTTATAAGATTTCATCGACTTTGGTGAAGGATTGGTCGACCAGGTTGCAATGCATTTTTGGCATCGAAACTTACAGAACGAAATCGTCATTTGTGACACCAACTGCCGTCCAATGCTCATCTCACAATATTTTGTTATGTTGGGCGTTGATAATTAGGAAATTTAACAACTGAAGCAAGTCTGATCAGGATCTTGAATAATCTTGCCGTTATATAAGGTTCGTCGAATTTGATCGTCCTTTAACTTAAGCCTAGCAGACTTTACCCTTTACTGCTCTCTTGTAGAAAAGATCAATTTTTTGCACGTATTCAAGTCAGGACGTGGAGAATTTCATTGGAAATGTATTCAGTGGCTCGACGGCAAGAGAACGCTTTACTACGAACGCTTCCATTTAGTTTTCAAATAATTGAAAGTTTTCTCTTGCTTTCATATATACCCACCATTGTAAGATGGGGGGATGCACTCATTTTGTTTTTTTTTTTTGATAATATATGCAACAGCCAAAAGGAAAGTTCAGAGACCCTATAAAATATATTCTTGATCAGCGTGAAATTCTGAATTCGTTTAGTCATGTCTGTCCGTCTGTGTGGTGTGTGTTGTTGGCATACTCCTGGTCGCAAAAATGCAGATATCGATTTCAAATATTGTGGAACCATGAGAAGCCTTTACTTGCAGATCGGTGTTGAAAATGGGACAAATTAGTCGGAGCACAAGTATGCAGTGGAGCATAAACTGCTTTTTGCTAGTTACTCGGAAATTATTAAAATTAGAAGATTGAAATTTTCCACATTTACTTTGCGAAGCACTTTACTCTTTACGTGCAAAAATGGAAAAATCGGCGCTGCTCACACAAAGTTACAAGCGACTACATTTTTTTTTTTTCACTTTTCTGAGGTTTTCTGCTTATTTATCATCACGCAAACAAGGCAGAATGTTTAAAATTATTTTGCACATTCCTGAAATGAAAATATATTCTCTGCCTAAAAATGGGTTAATTCTAAAATGAATTTGGTAGACAACGCGACCCGCTGGATTAATTGTTTTTTAATAACACCAGCGATATGGGTGTCAAATAAAAGAACTTATGGAGTGGAATACGATAGTGAGGTGGGTGGATGTGCGAGATTCGGCGCGCGCCAGATATAACTTTCTTACGTGCCTCCTTTCAGAAGAAAACTTAATTAAATACATTAATCAAATTTATCCATTCACTTAAACATCATCATTTTGTAAAATCATGTCGACAATGTAAACAATACGTCGACAATATATAACAAATGTAGGATTTAAACCTAAGTTTAAAGTTAGCAAATTTGTGTACGGTTTTTCAAATAATTATAGCGAACTCTCGACATGATTTCAAGTTCACATTGAAATTTCCTTAAGGAGAAGATTAAGATGTACATTAAAATTCTAAAGTCGAAAGCTTAAAAGCGTAATGCATCAGAAAGAAGACAGTGTATGCCCGCTTACGTGTCTGCCTCTTACTCGTAGGCATTGATGGGCGCCAGGGTGATGAGTCTGCATTTTCCATTTCCGTGCGTCATTCGACACTGTGGGGTTAAAATTTTGTGGCGAAAATTCACATTAAATTTCCAGAGACATTCCCAGTAATACATATCCATGATAACAAAGCTTCGAAATAATTTGGTTTTATCGATTAGTCCAAAGCAGTGACTGGCTGATAATGATTTCGCTTAACCTCAGCCATTTTAACTTTTAAAAAAAAAAATAACTAATGAAACGATTTATTATTATTATNATAATATATGCAACAGCCAAAAGGAAAGTTCAGAGACCCTATAAAATATATTCTTGATCAGCGTGAAATTCTGAATTCGTTTAGTCATGTCTGTCCGTCTGTGTGGTGTGTGTTGTTGGCATACTCCTGGTCGCAAAAATGCAGATATCGATTTCAAATATTGTGGAACCATGAGAAGCCTTTACTTGCAGATCGGTGTTGAAAATGGGACAAATTAGTCGGAGCACAAGTATGCAGTGGAGCATAAACTGCTTTTTGCTAGTTACTCGGAAATTATTAAAATTAGAAGATTGAAATTTTCCACATTTACTTTGCGAAGCACTTTACTCTTTACGTGCAAAAATGGAAAAATCGGCGCTGCTCACACAAAGTTACAAGCGACTACATTTTTTTTTTTTCACTTTTCTGAGGTTTTCTGCTTATTTATCATCACGCAAACAAGGCAGAATGTTTAAAATTATTTTGCACATTCCTGAAATGAAAATATATTCTCTGCCTAAAAATGGGTTAATTCTAAAATGAATTTGGTAGACAACGCGACCCGCTGGATTAATTGTTTTTTAATAACACCAGCGATATGGGTGTCAAATAAAAGAACTTATGGAGTGGAATACGATAGTGAGGTGGGTGGATGTGCGAGATTCGGCGCGCGCCAGATATAACTTTCTTACGTGCCTCCTTTCAGAAGAAAACTTAATTAAATACATTAATCAAATTTATCCATTCACTTAAACATCATCATTTTGTAAAATCATGTCGACAATGTAAACAATACGTCGACAATATATAACAAATGTAGGATTTAAACCTAAGTTTAAAGTTAGCAAATTTGTGTACGGTTTTTCAAATAATTATAGCGAACTCTCGACATGATTTCAAGTTCACATTGAAATTTCCTTAAGGAGAAGATTAAGATGTACATTAAAATTCTAAAGTCGAAAGCTTAAAAGCGTAATGCATCAGAAAGAAGACAGTGTATGCCCGCTTACGTGTCTGCCTCTTACTCGTAGGCATTGATGGGCGCCAGGGTGATGAGTCTGCATTTTCCATTTCCGTGCGTCATTCGACACTGTGGGGTTAAAATTTTGTGGCGAAAATTCACATTAAATTTCCAGAGACATTCCCAGTAATACATATCCATGATAACAAAGCTTCGAAATAATTTGGTTTTATCGATTAGTCCAAAGCAGTGACTGGCTGATAATGATTTCGCTTAATCTCAGCCATTTTAACTTTTAAAAAAAAAAAAAAAAAAAAAAAACTAATTAATTTTTTTAAACGGTATTAATAGGTTTCCTCTGTAAATTCATAACAAGAGAAAAAAAAAAAATCAATAACAACATATTTAATATTTAATTTACAAAATATCACTACAAAACTGTCAAAATTTTTTGACATTTACAAATTATTTTTGCTCATGAACATAAACATGATAAACAAACACAGATGGCGGAGATACACCGAAAAATAAAAAAATTAAGGCCCCCTTCTTCTCACTCTCTCTTTCACCCTTCCGTTCTCTATATTCTTGTGTACAAGCAACAAATCACTTCTGTAAACAATTTCCACTAAAATTTAAAATAAAATAAAAAAAATAAAAAAATTGAAAAACATGTTCACTCTCCCGTTAAAGTGAAGGCAACATTCGTACCAGATTAACGTAGCGTTAATGTGTTGTGTGCGCGCGCCCGCAAAGGCCATGCAATATTTTTAGTCACTTTGATATCGCTTGAAATAGAGTCTGCGTTAATTTGCGTCAACGGGCTAATAACGGCTCATATACGTTTTGATTTCAATTTTCTGGTGAAGAAATAAATAAATATTTTATGCGTACGTTTAATTTATTTGTTTGCATGTAAGTGCTGCGTGTATGCCAGCTTGCCTGTTTGCTTCCCGGCATGCACTCTGTCGCGTTTGTTGAGCACAAGCGTATTACATGCCACACTTTTTTTTCTGCTGTAACAACTTAAATACAAATTTTTAAAGATTTTTTTTTTTTTTTTAAGGAAAATTATACATGTGCGTGTAAATGTTATGTTTATTATAAGAAAATTAAAAATATACTAAAAGCACAGTACCAAAAACAACGCCAACAAGTCAACTAAATCGAATCGACTTGTCAACCGAAATGTCATATTGTTCATGCTCTAACAAAACTCATTTCGCCTGCGTGCCTCTTTGTTTGTCTGTCCCTCGGTCCGTTTCTCTATGCGTTTATTTCGCTATGTGAGTATGTTTGTGCATGTTATGTTATTTAATGACATTTCAATAACAATATTTCCGTTGCATTTTCTATACATATATACAAATATGAAATATGTACATGGAAAACAGACAACAATAAAAACAACAATACAACCGATACTACTACTACTACTACTACTACTACTACTACTACAAAAACGGGAAAATAATTGTGAAAAAATTTGCTTCCTTCTCCTCTTTTGGCGGTTTTTTTTTTCTTTTGAAAGTTTGCTCTAAAAAACGTTTTGTATAAATGTCATGTCGCTGATTGAACTCTACACTAAATTTAGTCAGCAAGTCAATGAATTACACAAAGGAAAAGATACAAATATTCCATAAATATGTCTGGGCCTTTTATGCATGTTTATGCGAAATAATAAAATATTTGACATAATTTTTATTAAAATTTGAATTATTAGCTACGAAAACATTTATGAGCGTATTTATGGAAATGCTGTTTTTATAGCCTCCAACACCAAGTTTTTACGCTCGTAGAGTATATGCATATAATACATATATATGCATTTATAAATGCATGCATACATATATATACACACACACACACACATATATATATATATATATAGTCCGCCGCTTGGTGGAAGAATGTTAGGATCGCTGGAGCAGGTCGAATAAGGGCGGAAGAATACACCGGCTGATAGCAGATCTGGGACCGTGATTTAATGGACGCCTTCGTGAGGTTGATTTCACATAACACAGTTAGTAAGCGGTCAAAGGTGTACGCTAAAGCCGGATCCATTTTATAGTTTGTGCCCGAAATACGACGAAACGAACGACAGAAACTACAGATGGAAATTGGAAAGTTTTCTCTCCATTCTCTTCATTCTCATGAAAAATATGCTGCACGATCTGCAAAAATGGCAAGCGTTAGAATGATTTGCCACAAACATAACGATTAAACCAAAAAAGGAGGAACATCAACGCCCGCTTATAGTGAATAAACGCCAACACTCCCTATTAAGGTCTACATAAGCGGTCATGTCACAGGGTGTGGTTGGAGTATAAGTGGTTTTCAGCGGGCTAAAATTTTGCACTGCCCAAAATGAGCGACAATCAATGCTTTCCCACCCAAAAACAACATATAAGAAAGGAAAACAACGCACACAGGGGATTGTAATCGGTCTGTACGTGCCCCTCTTGTATATTTGTAGGCTAGCTTCGAATAACCGGTAACCACCTCATGACCTCGGCCAAGAGAGGTGGAGGAGGACGGAAAAACTTGCGAATTTTCGGCGACAAGTCCAGTGGGTACTGTTCGTTCTGTGTCAGTTCCTGTCCAGTTCAGAGACCTAGATGACGTAGCGGACAAAGGCGATGTTAAGAAAGCAAACCGAGCATTTGAAGACTTGGCAGCTTCGGAAACCTCCGAAATGTTAATCCTATGCACAGCGTGCGGAGGAACACAGATACTGCGGTCGAGGATGCGAATGTGTCGCTCGAGGCTACTAAAGAACGGAAATGGGGGTAGCGCAAATTAACCGCACTGTGTCAGACGGGGAGCGGAAAAGAAATTGATCTGGTCTTGGTGAGTGAACCATAGAGAAAAAAAAGCACTAGTTGGATAACCCACCAGACGCGGAAAGCGGCAGTTTGGACATGCAGCACAGTTGTGTTTCAATGTACGGACGACTAGCTGATCGCCAATGCAATCGCTAAACTATAAGGAATCCACTTGTATAGCTGCTATGCATCCCCGAGGTCAACACAGCAGGAATTTCAGCACGGGCTAGACAAGCTCGTAGTGGGCGCTCGAGACAGGTCATTGGTCGTAATTACAGCCGATTTCAATGCGTGGGAGCTAGAATGGGGCAGCGAAGCAGTAAGCAAGTGAAAAGGTAGAGAGCACCGCAAATCACTTGTGCATTCCCGCTCGGAGAAATATAATATAAATAACGAGCACACTTTTCCCGCAGACACCGCCATAAGTAATGGGACACTTTTACTACGCGGAAAGTGAAGTAATGCCAGCAATTAATACGTCACAGCTATTGAATGCCTGCAGAAAAATTGGTAATAGAAAGAGGCCTGGCCCGGAACGATTTCCATACAGAGCACGATTCAGAAGAGCACAGTTTTTGTCTATTTTGAAGGTTATGTTGAAATATTTTTTGAATTTCTCTTAGCTTTTAGCAGTTTATGGTCGTAACAATCGCCCCGAAAAGCAAATAATTTAAGGTCTGACGAAAGAAATCAAATCGTGCGGCATTTTTAAAATCCAGACATATTTGCGTCCATATAATGTTATATTGGATGTGCGCATTAGTAGTCAATTAATTGTGAAGAATTTGGTTTGCCTCCTGTCCTTGTATTGATTGTTGAATGGAAAAATCGTATTCTTTCGCAATTTTCGCTGAAACAGCCTGTGTAGGAGATACTTTAAGGGATACAGCGGAGATTGATCAAAAATTAACTATATACGAATTATCGAGAAGCCTTGGGTTAACGTGTCCAACTATACAAAGACATCTGCTCGAAATTGAAAAGCCACATAGGCAAGATAGATAGATACCGCATCAATTGTGTAGGGATCCTTTCCTTAGCAGAATCGTTAGAGAAAATGGAAAATGATGTCCCCATAGAGGAAAAGCAAAATCTGCAGAAGATTTCTATAGAAGACCGATTGAAAAGTTGCAGGATAAATGGCAGATGGTCCATGCTAATGATGGGTAATAATATTTATATCGTCTAATATTTTAACGACAAGTTGTACGCTTTGGCTGAGTCTAACATTTTATTTCGCAAAGAGAAGTCAATCTATTACTTAGTACGCATCAGTGAAATCAGGGAAATTGCCGAGCATGAAGTTTGGTAAGGGATTCATTTGGAAGGTGACTTTTTTATTATATGTAAAACGTTGGAGTTATTAAAACTGTGAATATTTGAGATCAGTCCCTCTCGTTCCATACGTTGATGTGTTATTATGAAAGAACGAAAGCAGACGGGTAGAATTAAATGGCGATCGTGTACGATCTGTTTTAAAGCAAATGTAATTTTCTTACTTGTTCATACTGTCCAATGTCCAATCATGAACAGATCGAAAGGATAGAAATTTCCGTCGGCGGGTATACTCAAATACTCAAAATATTTGAAAACAATCGAAAAAAACGACTTTTGTTTTATTGAAAGTTTATCAAAAGCATTATAGACGATTAATTACATGATTGAAAGGACACCTGCTACCCATATGCGTCTAAAGAATAAAAGGCAAAAGCGAAAAAAAGATACTCTTGCCATAAAACGTCCGAATACCAATAGAAAAACATTAATTATAAATAATTTTTTCTAAATATACAGGTATGTGTGGATATGTTACGAAATGTGTGTGCGCGCCGACGTAATCGCTATAAATTGTTTAACTCTATTTCTTCATTTTTTATTTTTTATTTTTTACTTTTCAATTTTTTTTTTTCATGTTTGTCGTAAGCAAAGCAAATAGCACTCAGCTGCTTTGCCGAAATTGAAATGCAACACATCACATA
Organism: Glossina austeni; assembly: GCA_000688735.1. NCBI lineage: Eukaryota > Metazoa > Arthropoda > Insecta > Diptera > Glossinidae > Glossina > Glossina austeni. The sequence continues at coordinate 1,164,183 of KK502442.1, forward strand.
TGATACACAAATCCATTCATACACCGAAAGTAATGACGAACGACTTTAATAACAAATACCAGCACCTGTCATCGGTGGCGCCAAAATTTAAGCCAGTAATACAACAACGAAATAATAAATTAAATAATTGTTATAAAGGAGAAAAAAGAAAAACGAAACAAAACATAAAACCAAATGAATGAATTAAAAATGAGAAATAAAAACAAAAACAAAAATCCGCTAAAGCAATAAAAACAAATTTTCAAATAATTCAAATACTGTTTATTCCATAACAACACCAACTATTAAACGGTCAAATCGATTGTGAACAACTTTGAGACAACAAGGCCAACCGACCATTCATTTATTAATTTATTTACACTCACTCACTCACTCACGTACGTGCATATGCATGTTATATGAAAAGCTGTCATAATATGTGTTGTTGCTGAAATATTTGGAGAAGCCTTTTATGGCGTTTTTAAACAAAATGTAAGAAATCAAATAACTTATAGTTAAAGTTTGAAACGAGAGAATGAATAGATGGCTGGTATAACTTGCTATGCAATGCTTAAGCTCGCCATTGCACAAACACTTGCCAATACTAAAATTTATAACTATAATATACTAAACGACTGGCCATTGCGCAATGGCGAACGAAAGTTTACTTTCTGTCAGTCGTCCATATCTCTAAGCGAATGGTAGACCAAAGCATGTTTAACCACAAATTGTACCTACCAATGGAGGCGCGAATCATACGAGTTTTATGCCTTTCTTATTATTATTATTATTATTATTATTATTATTACTATTATTATTACACTTAGAAATATACCTTAAAGACTCTTTAATGCGCATTATGGCCATTGTAACTAAAGTCGTTTTTGTAAAGTGCTTAACTACAATTAATCGTTCATATATCCTTTGTTGCTATTGCTAAAGTCAAAAAAATTTGTGCAAAAATTTTCAAATTTCCTTATCACACCTTACATTAGTTTCTTACGATCTAAACTTAAGATATATTTGCAACCCACTCGTCATCACTCTTCTCCCACTTCGAAGATCGAAAATTGAAAGAAATGAATATAATTAAATATTTCGATAATAGAAATTCGAACTCGAAACTCGATTCTAAAACTAATTCTGATTAACGAGATGCCCTTTACTTTGCATAACATATCGGTACCGACGCACATATATTGTAGATGTCAAATCTACCAAAAAAATTTACATTATTTTTTGAAAGTCGCATCTCTCAAACAACGCCTATCAAAACTTGATGTCATTTCGATCATTGGGTTGCGAGTTACAGTCTACAGTCTGCTTTCAGTGACGCCAACTTCCTTCTTTCCAATAGAATCGCAAAACCCGAATTTCATGCTTGACTTAAACATCGCCATTTGGTCCGAAAATACGATTCATTCTCATCATTGATATTAAAGGTACTATAGCCCGTGCTTGTGCTGGTGGTATCTCGGACTTAAAAAAGATCGTATCAAAAGAGACGGTTATACCAGAAAAAAGTAAAACCATCTTGAAAAGTATTCTCGATAAACCAAAAGTAAAATTGCTAGACGTAGCTGATATCCCAAAGATAACGAAGGGCAGCGTATTCACTATATTGGATGAAAATTTGACAAATCGAGTCCTTAACTAAATATTGTGCTAACTAAGTGCCTGTTCCTGCAACACAATTACGATCAGAAAGAAGTAAGAAAAGGGAAAGTGTTAGGGAATGCCCGCAGCACGGCAGGTCCAATCGATAGGTGTTATACCTTGATCGACTGGGCACTTATTATAGCTACCGGCAAGGTGAACTCTGACGCACTAGGATTTAAACCCGCGAACACTGGTTGGTAGTCGCGATTCTTACCTACTCCGTTACTCATGCGAACTACTTCTGTAGATGCTATGGTAAAATTGCATGAATCAAAATTAGAATCGCTGCTTCATCTATTCTCCAGATCTGGCTTCGCACGACAATTGTCTACGAGCAAAACACAAGTGAACGCATCAGGAGAGAGATTTCGATCAAACTGAAGCGTATTTTGAGAATCCTGAGGATGTTCTATAAATAGGCATCGAAATGTTAGAGAAGCGTTAGACTGGACACTCAGGAAGGCGATTATGCTTTTTCTTACTTACTCTCACGACTGATTGATCAATCGACTATGTCAAATGGCATCGAATCGTGTCAGCTCAAAGTGAGTTTTCGAGTATCGATCGACGTAACCCAATATAACATAAATTCATCAAAGAAGTGCTTTTTTTTCGCCCCTTTTTAAATTTATAATACAAACCAAACGACAAAAGATGTCAAAACGAATTTTTTTTTTATTTCAGATATTGGTTCATGCCTTCATGGCTAAGGTGTAGCTTTCAGCTCTTTTTGTGAATTTTCTGTCAGGCTGTCTGTTTAGCTGACTGGCAATGCCTTTAGGCGTGGTCGCATACCAATTGCAAAGTATGCCCTTTCTCATCTATTCGCACCTGGTAACTGATGAATTTTTTCAACAACAAGAGCAGATAAAATTGATGTTTTCTTTGAGAATATTATGAACGGTTTTGAAAGGTACGTTCACCTCTTGAGACAACACTTCAAATATAGTCGTTTTCAAGCATCTGTTACTTGATTTGTTTGTTTTTTTTGTTGTATATTTTGGTTGTTCGTAGTTATTTATGATTGGCCAAATATATTAAGCCATGTATATGACATCTGAAGCTCAGTTGTATGATCGTATGCTTGAACTTTCACCTTTGATTCATCGCAGACTTGCTTTCAAGTAAAGGATTAGGAAAGAGGGAAATTTTAAACCTATTAAATGATAGATTGCGCCTACATATCGAACGGTAATTCAGTACAGCGCTACCTAATTGCAGAGCAGTGATTTATTTTTATTTAAATGATAAATTCCGGGCACTGTATACATACGATAATGTACGAGTAAGTCAACATAAATTACATAGATTAGGCGATGGTTGTTCAAGATAAAATACGTATAAAACCGGCAACACTTATGGCTTTCTTTTCATCAATCCATACATATGCTTATGCTATTGCAGAATTTTCATCCAGCTCTTCTCCTCTATACATATTAAAGAAAGACGCAGAAATACATATCTGAGCAAATAACTTATGCTAAACCAAGTATTATTATAACTGCGTTATGAATATAGAATTCATATATTATGTACATTTTGAGTTTGTAGTTACTGAGGCAAAAAAACTAAAGGAAAAACATCTCGAGACATAGAATCAATGAAGGTGTTGTGAACAGGTTGTGGGTTTGCTTGTAACAGGAATAACAAGAGTCGTTGGTTTAGCATTAAATAGCAAGCGGCTGTTGTCTTTAGATGTCTATCATTACCATTAACAACAGACTTATAGTTAGAATATACCAACATACAAGAATAATAACAACAACAACGGATGCGTCTATCAGCGTTAAACGAAATAAAAAGTTGGGATTTTCCTGTAAAGTCTGTTCATCCGACACAATGTCATATTTTGTAAATTTATTATTAATATTCACCGTACATCTGTTCGACTGGATGAATATAAAAACCCTGGTGCTGATCGCGTGTTTTCTTTATAAATTACAAAAACTGTACGAATAATGATAATAATAATAAATAAAAGTGAATAAAAAAGGAGGCGGCGGTTCTCTTTGAAGAATGACTGACCCAAAATTTCCTATAGTCCATGTCTGTGGGAAACAAACCACATTCCGGCTTGATTGTTAAGGCGGTGAAGCACCGCAACAGTACAGTTTATTTTCATTTCAAGCCCTCTGTTGAAATAACCAAAAAATAATTTAAGAAAACATTTTTTCGAACTCCAACACACGGTTAGCATGGCTTAGTACAGATGTAAGAGTCGTCCTAATAGATAGGTTAGCTTCTTGTTATGTTAACCACGTTTGATAATTCAAAAAGTCACGATAACATTCGCTATGCAACATATCGTGTACACATAGAGATTGCAATATGTAACAGTCTGATATGCCCCCCTTCTCGCAAGAATGTACCCTACATAAGGTGCTTCCACACGTCTAGCGCTAATAAATGATCAACTTGGCAAAGAAATCTTCAAAAATTATTAGAAGAACAAAAAAACGTATATATAAACGTAGGAGACTGCGTTCAACTCGCCACACTTTTCTTAAGGTCATCGAATTACTTCGATATGCTCTTTATAGTGGCTTATAAAAGCTTTCTACCGCAAAATGTACTCCTTGTCGGTTCTGATTAACCACTTTTGGAATAACTTTTTCTTTTTGCAAACTTGAGAAAAGAAACCAATCCGAGGGATATATGATATATAAGCTAACATCTACCTTGGGCACAGTTTTCAAATTGTAACGTGTTTCGAACACGCACGCCTACCGTATTTCGCTACCTAACGCACTTTCAATCGACGGTCACTCAACACCATTTAATGGATGTTCTTCGCCATTGTCGTCCGGGCTCATCTCATGTGGTTGATCGCGGACAGTTTGGAATTGAAAAATGAAAACAGCCGAACGAGATTTATTGATTAAAAGTAAAAATGCCGAGTATACGCGAATTAAGTTAAGCTAACACTAAGCTTGTTTGAGTTTCTTAAAGTGGGTAAAAATCGTCCTATACGAGTCGTCTTGATATTTTTGTGCTTGATCCAATCCATCCAGTCCATGTTTCGAATAATATCTGAAAAGCAGCTGAAACCTCTTCCAATTGCGAAGGGAGGAAGGAAGGATGGAGGAACGGATGCTAAAGAAATTTATGCGAATTAATAAAATACGTATTTTAAGCGCAGTCCTAACAATAGCTTGCCCTCTTGCTTCGATGCTGGACATCAAAATTAATATACTACGGCAGGCACATCAATTTATTGCCTGATCATTGCCTGTCTCATAATCAAGTCTCGTGAAACTTTTTGTATAAAAATTAACAATTACGAAGCGTGCAACCGAAAAGTTACATAATTTTGCATTATTATCAGCTTTGGAAGGTGGATCATCCAAGTATAGCTAGCTATAAATCCAAGATAGTTAGCCATAAATCGCTATACCTATCTTATATAATATCTATAAAAAATCATCTGTATTTGTTTATAATCTTCGTGACTTATATTCAAAAACTTATCGGAGGAGTGAGGAGCTTAGATGAATATGACCTTAGCTCTTAAATGCGCGTACATGGGTGCATTTATGGTATTTACGGAGCGAGTATGCTTTTATATGTATGTATGTATATATGTATGTATATATGTATGTATGTATGTATGTATGTATGCCTATATGCTTTCAATTTTTATACACAAATAAAACAAGATTAACCCACGCCTTTAGACAAAAGATAAATGACACCTTCAAAATGGACCCATGATTAGCTAAAGCTAATGCGCATGACAAGCAGACAAAATACTTTTCTATAAGTATTTTGTATGATTTTGTTGTTAGTTTTTTTTTTTTCTTTTTATATAAGTACTAGACAAAGTTGCCATCAAACAAAATAATTTAAAGCACTAAATCAAAGTAAGTACAACAGCGACGACTAAAGTTACTCTGTGGAAAAAAAAAAACAAAAATAAAAAAATAAAAATAGGAAGAAAACAAAAATCTGTTAGACTGAGTAGTAAGCAACAAAGTCTGAAACTGGAGTGTGTTGGTTTTCTTACTATTTCTAAATCTATATACGGATATAGATATGTGTGCGTGTGTATTTTTTGTTTTTGTTTTTGTTTTTTGTAACCAAACGGCGACATTTGCTGTCTGATGTTTAAAGAACTAAACTAAACACGCGAAACGGCGGAGGTTTTAAAAACAAACGTCAATAACAACAAACTAGAAACACATATATATTTATATACACATGTATACATATATATATATATACATATATATATTTATAAGTGTATAAGCTCAGCACAGCAGAGCAAAAAAGAACACACAATGCAACACAACATAAAACAACAATAGCTAACAAACTACAACAAAATTGAAGAAAATTACACTAAATTGGCTTCAATTATTGTATTAATTTGGGTTCTGTGTTGCTTTCCGGCTTATCCCTGTTTTTCTAAAAAAGCACACAGTCCCGCACACATATACACATATATACATACACACACACACACACACACATGCATACAAGTAAGTACACACGTTCGATAGAAGTCTTCAGTTTAAGAATTTTCTATAAAAACATATATATATATATATATATATATATATACATGCACTTATACTACGACAGTGGTTTTATTTTTCATACTACATTAAAGGGGTCTAGTAACCGAAAAAAAAAAAAAAACACAAAAACAACAAATGTATAACAAGAAGAAAAAAATATTCTTGATGATGAGTACACATATTGGTAACAAATGTTGACGAATTATCGGGTACCTTAACGTTACGTTATCTACCAATGCATAAAAAAGTAAAACCAATAATAGATACGTATACACGAATGTAAGCGAATAACTATGTAACTGGGTATGGTTTCACAGACAATGTTAGCATATTTACCTATACATTATATGCGCATGTATGCGTAGGTATCTTCAGGATGAAGGAACAAAACCTTTCACTATACAAGCATGAATGAATGAATGAATGAATATATAGTACGAACTTATTTTCATTTATTTGTTTTTTTCGAACATACACAAATTTATCTGTTGTCTAGCCTGACTTGTTGTATAAATAATATATATGAACACAATATATATATATATATATATATATATATATATATATATATCGACGCATATATATATATATGTAATTGCATGCAAAGATATATTAAATTTGTGTTGTAACGTCTGATAATCAGTCAGTCATTCAATAAGCCATAAAAAGCCGAGCAAGTAAAACCCCGTTAACTAAGACTATAAGCTACGTATATATGCATATGCATATGAGCCAGCATTTTACAAAATATAAAAATACTGTGTTAGTCGACTATTAGATACTCTTCACCACTTCATCCGATACAATTCTTCAATTATTTTCAGTATGAGCTACCAATAATTATAACTTGTTTCCACTCTTTCCCGGGTGTCCATTATGGAGGAGGATCAAAACGCATGTGGATATTGTCTAAATTTAACAAAATTAGTATTCTCCTCAAAGATCTTATTATTATTATTTCCCACAAAGTACCGAAAATGCGATTTTGTTGCACTACTGTCACTAGTGACTGACACATGAACTAGGTTGCGAAAAAAGGTCGAGTGCGTTGCCTAACTGTGGTACACTTAATATCTATGTGAACTAATTTTCATCACACGGAAATATGGAAAAATAGACCATTTCTTTAATACAAAGTTTTGCTTTTCGTCAAAGTTCAATTTTTATGTCAAACCTTTATTATGGATCAATTCTTATTGTTAAGTATTCAAAATTAGGCCGTTTGGCAGGAAAGTTTATATAAAACGAAATGGAAAGCATCAGCTCATCCAACCCAAAGTTTTACATGTAATTAGTATGGCGACATACTATTATGTAGCGATTTTTATCGAGAAATCTTAAAAATTAAAATCGAATGGTCGAGAAGATGGTCCGAACTAATCCATTTTTAATAAGGTTTGAGATCGGTCTAAAACGAGTTAGTCGATCATCTCTCTTCATCAAAGTATATGAAAACTTTTGGCTTGTATGTTCACCGAAAGTGTTATGGACAGACGGACTGATATGCTTAAGTGGATTCAGAAAATGATTCTGAATCGATAGCTGCGATAAAAACTTGATATGTGATATAAGCCTTTCTACGTGTTCTACGCCATCCGCATAAAGCTCATATACCCTATATCAAAACAGTCGATGTAGGATAGGACAGGAAAAAATGTTTATATAGAAGTTGCAAATGTAAAATAAAAGGAGCTCTGAGCTATTTAGACTTTTAAAGTCTTACTTACTAAGAAGGTACGCTTGAATTAGTTTAGAGTACTAAGTTAAGTAATTTAAAAAATTTTAAGCTTCTCACCCATTTTCCTAGTTCTTGCAGTTCAGGATACAATTAATCGCCGCAACTCTACAATCATTTTGCAACTAATTATTATTTTATATCAGCGCGTTTTACTCGCACTTAGCGCAGATCAATTCAAATCTTCCACTTTAGTAAAAGTTAAAGTAAAAATTTCGGGTTAAAGAGGTTTAACTATACGATACATGTTATGCGTGTTTTTGTCATAAGTAATTTATGTATCCTTTTATGAGAAGCGCGTATAATAGGCTCAGTGACATACATACTGTGACTGCATACATCACGTCGGTGCTCTTCAGATATTTCCATTTTCAGTCGGAAGACAAAAGAACTTTGTGGCCGTCTCGCAGCATTTTTCTTACATTTCCAAACATTTTGACTGATAGTCTTTTACTTTGACTGAGCGAAGCGATTCGGGCCATTACGGGCCTCACTTGAAGTCAGCTTTACGCCATTAAGAGAATTCTGCAGAGCACGGTACAAGTAGCACTCGAAGGGAAGAAGGTGCGGACTGTACGGTAAGTGCGTCCAGACTTCTCAACCGACCTTTCTCAATTTGTGCCGAGTAAGAATGTGGTATCTGCCGTTGTCCGCCATTGTAGACGGGAAATATTAGACTGCAATTAGCAATTTTGTGATCTAAGGATCCTAAACTTCAAATCGTTCATTCATTATTTCATTTCATCACAACGCAAGTAAAGTGAAGGAATTTTATATATATTGAGAACGTCTAACATAGAAAAGCCAAAGCGGCATATTTAATATACGTTCTGGTGATTCCGTCCTTAGTATTTAAACATATATTTTTTTTTTTGACTGAAAACTCCTGAAGGAAATTCTTTTCACTTTTATGGGGTTCAATTATATCTGCTGATCTGATTTTAGTGTAACGTTGTGAGAACTCTCCGGTCACTTATATATTGACCGTTCATATAAAATATTGTCAACGACAACCAGTATAATGAAACTTGCGTCTCTTTCCACTCTGCTTGATAAGTTAAAGATAAAAGTGATTTAAATTTTGCATGCGAAATATGCTGGTGTTGTTGCTACTTTAGTAATTTCAAAATGGAGCGAGAACAACATCTAAGCAAAATGGTTCTTATTTTCCCCAACCAAGAGATCTGTATTACTTTCGATAATATTACACCATCTACTTAGAAATCATAAAAATCTTTCGAAACTCTCGTTCATAGCACGGTATCAAAATCGGTATATAATGCATACGATATAAATGGTTATTAAAAGTTGAAAGAATATTTTATGAACTGCATTGTAAGACTTCGTTCTATAATGTGTGCACTTTACCGCAATCATTCCCTGCAGTGAGTGAGAGATTGTCTCACAATGCTTCCATTGCGTTCATATTGTCTAAAAACACTTACCTGTTACTATATATAGACTACTGAACTATGTTATCGTTCAGTTACTTTAGGCGCATGTGTCGATTTGTTTGTCTGTGTGACATCTTTTTACATAAATCACGGAAAAGTACTTATGCGCTTGACGTACACTGCGATCTGGCCGCCCCTCCTTTAGCGACGGAAATATTCAATTCAAATAAGCATCAAACTAGCCTTCATCACGAGATGAAAATATATCTAGAGATGTCGGTTTGTCTTGCATTCTTTTGCAATCGAGCGGAATGTGCTGACTGATAAGAAAAGTTCTCAAGGCATTCTAATAACACAAAATCCTTGGTAAGAATATTTTTAATGAAATATTTACTTCCTTAGGAAATCTGTCACAAAGTTGGGTCAGATTGCAGCCGGATATTTGAAATACTAAACGTAAATGTTGTGAGCCTACTCCAATTCCTATTCGAATATGAAGGTCTGATTGTTCCCATTTCTACCCAGACCGGGATAAGGATGGATTTATAGTCGGTGAGAAGCTTCACTGCGTTCGAGCATTTCTCGTAGTCGAATACTGTCAACTGGCATATAACAAAGTTCATAGGACCTACTTTTCATCCCACATAAAGATTATCTATCTTTGTAATATTACTGCCCTGGCAAGACCCACGGGAATAATAAATGGCTGATGACAATCACAAGTTTATTACTTTTGATATTCACTGATAGGTCAGTAAGACTCGGACGGCTAGCTCGCCTTTCCATCTTGCGAACAATTTGGGTTGTATTTTTTGAACACACCTTAAAGGTACAAAGGATGCATCCAACAAGTCCTCTCGCTGGAACAACACTCTTCCCCATTCACAATAAACTTGTTAGAAAGCTTAATAATCGAAATATTCACTGGCCTATAAGCCTTTCCTGGCCTATAAGCCTTTACAAGAAAATCAGTTGCAATGGACGGAACTGTTTAATACTCCCCCAGTGAATAATTCTATAGTTGGGACAAAATAACACATAAGTAGCACGCTGTTCAATTTCACTCCTTATATCCAGGCTGGCCTCTTAGAATATCTTTGTCCAACCCTCTGTCCGTTGCTCTGTGAAACTTGCCTCGCATACTTACACCACCAATCGTAAATGCATTCAATATTTGCCTACAAATCGACCCAAAAATCTAAATGCGTTGGACATGTTTTGGTAAGAGAAGCATAACAAATTTCTTTTTAAGGAATGTTCGTAGGGAAGTTCCACTAGTTTTCAATTCACGGCTACATGTGTGTCGCGTTATAAATGATTTTATGTTGAAGTGTTATGTTAAGACCAAGTTCTCGAACACGATGGCCGAATAACCGAATGTTGTCAATATTTTAGAGCAGCAACAATCAATTGTGGCTCAGGCTCAGGCTCAGGCTCAGGCTCAGGCTCAGGCACTTGCCTATTTATTATAGAGCACATGTTTTTTGAAATTAAATGATGATGCACAGTAAACGTAGGTAGGATATAATTTCGCCGCAATTATCGATTGAATCTTTTCTGTTAACGCGTAACATATTTCATTATACATTTGCTACGCTTATAGTTCGCAGTCGGCAGGTATGAATAAGCTGAAATAAGTTTTCGTCAAAAGGCTGATCAAACAAAAGAGTAAACATTTCCGAAAAATAAATTTGTTTTCCTTGTGAGGAGACAACGACACACAATTTCGTATAAATAATTCAATCTAATATTTGTGTAGCAAAACTCGCCTCATTAATCGAATATGTTTCGTAATGAATTCGATACGCTGAATAGCAACAACTTATACATATATTGGAATTCTAATATTAAAACATTGTAGCCGATTGTAACGTTTCAGTAAACAAAACTATCCGACCATAAGAGAACGATGCAACTGATTCGACTACTATAGAAAAAACAGTTGCAATATATAAAAAATTGCAAAACCCGACCCGGTACCATTGTCGTTATATTCATCAGGTATTCCTTCTTGCTCCTTCTGCTTGCTTCCATATCCTCCTGTCGATGACTTATTACCTACCCTTTGCCCAATAACTTATCACCAATCATTGGTCTGAAAAGCGATTTTTGTGTCTATATATGCAAGAAACGGATCGTGTTCTGATTGGAACTCGTACAAATGATGGCGAGCGATGGAAAATACTCCGAATAATTAGTTTGTCAGTTTCAAACTATTTTTACACGGTAAGAAGGTTTAAGTATCTCAGACAGAGCTGCTTTAGAATGCATATAAACTACTAAAGCCCACTCTTTGAAGCAACCATTGCATGAACCGGTTAAGTAAGCTTTATGACAATTAAGAAAAAACTGTAATCATAAACACATGTGGATGGAAAAATAGCTGCGAGGTGTATGCGCAGTAATTGTAAAAGTTAGCTGCCACACAACCTACGCAACGTGTTTACATGTCGTAGAACGGTTCCAAATTAATTTCGGAAATCCCATCTGAGCCAATACTTGCAGTAAAAAGTTGAGGGCCTTTACGTTGCTTCTCATGTGAATGTGTGGAGTGGAATATTTGCGATCTCTTCAAAGTTGTGAAAAGAAAAGCGTTTTATAACATTTTGCTGTAAAAAAGGGTTGTAAGAGAAAATCGTACTATTTGAGGAGGAAATGCAACACGAATTAATCTTTATATTATTATAATATCAGATGGATTGAACACATCGTTGCAGAGCGGAAGGAAGACGGCACATATTATTGCCGCAGCACTAGGTCGGCCGCAAAAGTTCGTCACGAGTGCTTTTAAACCTTCAAAAAAAGTATTGAGAGACGCGGCGCAATTAAAAAAAATTTTCCTCTAATTCCGATAACCACATCGTAGCTCTACGAAAGCGAGATGCCTTGAAGTCGTCGAGAGCAATTCCCAATAAAATTGGGAATGTTATATCATCCCAAACTATCCTTCGACGGGTATTAGGTACTAGTCTGCCAGCAAGACCAACTCGGAAAGTTCCTTTGCTTAGAACAGCGAATTCGGAGAAGAAGACAAACTTCGCTTTAGCCCATAAAAATTGGTGTAGACCAGAAGGCGAAGAAAGTCGGAGAAATATGCTTCGGAAGGACGAATAATTCGCGAAGAAATATACGTCAGCCGAAACGAAAAGAATTCCACGTCAGACTTACTAAACAAACGGGCAAGCATGACGGAAAAAATCTTATGGTATGATTTCATCCTTCTTGCAAAGTATCGGTCCGATATGGATGGCTTTGCATAGAAAACCTTCATGTGATGTCAACCCATGCCGCAGAAAATATGCGACTGGTATGGAAATTTCCGCAGGAGAATGATCGCAAATATGCCTGCAATTTGGTAAAAGCTTGATTCCGGGAGCACAAATCGGATGCCATTGAATGGCCAAGTCACTCTCCCGACATCAATCCTGCCGAGTATCGTTGGGAGGGACTAAGGTGTCACGTTTCCAGTAACAATAAAAAAGAATTGTGGAAAAATTTTCAAAAGGTATGACAGATAGTCGAAGCAGAGACCTACGATAATTAATGTCATCCATGCCCATAAGAATTGAAGCCCACCCTAAGAACGATAGTGGATTATCTTTAAGATTATGAATATACACCCATTGTACTGTCCACCTGGAAACATGCGATATATTCGAGCTAAACGTCATTGCTTTAGAGGCCATTCTTGACGTATAACTTTTCTTATAATATTTTCTAAAATATTTTTTATAAAAATTCGATAAATCATTAGTTTTGCGCATTATCCGCCTAAGTGGTCGAGCAGGCAAATAATCTCAATGGTGGATGAGTTCAAATTTCAAGTGCGGTAAAGTGAGTTCTCAATAAAAGCCGATAGCCTTAGCTATCTAATGATAATGCTTTAGGACTTTAGTTTTTCGAATTTATTTCCCTCGCAAAATTAATTATAATAATAACAATAATAATAATAATAGTTTTGTGATATTCAGAAATTTATCACGTAATAGGTATAAATAATGAATTTGTTTTCATTTGTTGTTATCGAAGAAAATGAAAAAGAGGAAGACTACGGAGCACTTCAATCAAATCAATTGAGTATTTTAATTAATTAATCGCTATAAACATTTACTAAGATTTATATAAAGATATATATAAATACATTAAGCACATATAAAAACTTACCATAATTTAAGTATAATATTAACAGAAATTAAGCACACAAAAAAAAGAACTCGCAGAAAAACGTTCTTTGCTTCCCAATCGCTCGATACGTTGAGTAATAAAACTAAAGCATTAAAAACATCCAGCAACTGTCAATTTTCATTAAAGATATATAATAAACGTTAGTTTTGCTTTATATATATGCACGCACACACACACACATATACACACACAAACGCGCTCGCGCATACACACATCCATACACACATACTACATCACTACATAATTACATATAAATAGACGTGTAAGAGTAAATCTATAGGAAAATGCCGTCGCTTTTATTATACACAATAACAAACAACAGCATTGACAGCAACACCACCAGTAACATTGGCAGCAGCAGCAACAGCACCAGCAGCAGCAGCAGCAGCAGTAATATCGGCAGCAGCAAAGACAACACAGAGAACAAAACATGTTTCATTTTTAAGCCATTCACTTGGAAAATCTTTTAATTTAAACACAAACAGTAGCACGTTGAACATACAGATTAATGTGCAAAATCCAAAAAAAAAAAAAAAAAAAATGTTATTTTATCAAATCCGAATAATAACAACAGACAACAACAACAACAACAACAACAACAACAGCGAAGCAGTAATACCAACAACAGTTTTTTTTCCGCAAAAATTAAAATTTGAAAAATATGATTTGCTTTTTACTTTTTCTTTTTTTGTTTTTGTAATGTTCATGTGTGTTTTTTGTTTTTGTTCATTAATTATATTAACATGATTTTGTTGTTGCTGTTTGGATTTTGTTAACGAACGTAAACTAAACAACTAAACCGTTAGTGAAATTCTAAGCCACTTGAAATTCATACACTCGCAAAGCATTTGGTTAGACATAAATTTGTGGATATACATAAATGTGTGTGTGTGTGTGTGCGTGTGTGTGTGTGCGTGTGTGTGCGTGTGTGTGTGTATGTATGTATGTGCATAAGTGAATAAGTGTGCGGCTATATATGTTAGCATATAAATATCTAAAACACGGAGTAATGCGATATTTTCTCTAATTTTCTTTCCGCTCTCTACTCATCTTCATCTCGCCAAGTTTCAGAAAAGAATTTTTGTGTTAACTATTTATATATATATATATATATATAAAGATATGCAACATATATAAAAATTTTGAAATTTTTCTACAATTTTGTTGTTGTTTCTTCTCAAACGTTATTTAATTTTCGTACAAGCACACAATCACGATAGTCTGCTGTTATATATATATATATATATATATATATGTGTGTATATATGTGTGTGTGTATATGTGTGTGTATGTGCATGCGTATGTGTACGTGCATATAACTAATACCGTTAGAAAATGTGTACATATTGTACGTGAACACATTAAAAGAACTCGTTATGACCAAACGATGATGATATGAAAACTTAGAAAACTATCTCTACTTTGTTTGGTTTGGTTTAGTTTTGGTTTTTAGTTTGTTTCCGTTTAACCAAAACGGTAGATATGTCTGTTTGTTCGTGTGTTTTTAATCGAAGATCATGATTATGATGATGACGATGATGATGATGATGACAACTAAAACTTAAATGACTATTACAGCAATAGTACCATTTGTTTGTTTGTTTGTTTATTTGTTTTTTTTTAATCTTTTGTTTTTAATTTTTTTTTTTATTTTTTTTTTTTTTTTTTTTTTTTTTTTTTTTTTTTTTTTTTTTTTTT